>KK902911.1:0-43351 GCA_000696445.1 Aquilaria agallochum | reverse complement strand
GGACTTCGCCTCAGGTGATGAGCTCCTTTGGCGTGGGGTTTTAGGTCGTTTGGACCCCATTTGTCCCGTAGGCCATGCCCCGAGGGGTATATTTTCCGTCGAAGACTCATCACGCGGATCCCCGCTTCCTGAACTGCGATATGTTGATTTAAGGCTTTTCTCCCGAGGGCGTACTGGCGAGGAAGGCCTTTGGCCTAAGTTGATTACGGCCACCTACGGTCTATCTGCTGTGTCACTTCAGCCACAACAGAGCACTGGAAGTCACGTAGAAAACTCATAGTTATGATTAAAGGACGTTCTTCCTCGGGCGAGGAAGTCCCTGGAAGGGTTTGCTCAGTAGTAGGTTGAGCTTCAGGCGCGAACAAGGACTTTGGAATTCCCTTGTCCTTTGAACGCCAAGTTTCAACAACGGCGACCTGAGGGTCATTTCCCACAGACGGTGCCAAATGATGCCCGGCAGCATCTTCGTCTAGTGACATTGTGACTCCGGGAGGGACTTCCGAGGGAGAACGCCGTTTGTAAGCTCCTCGGGTCTGGGACCGAGACAAGTCGTGACAAGACGTAGACGGCGTCGGTGCGTCAGGCCACCGTTTGAGGCGGCGTGTAGTGCACGTGGGCGACATGTCAGAGACTCGTTAAATGCTCATGCCGTACTCCCGAGGTCTTTTGGTCACGGTCGTCCTTTGGTACGGACGCCCCTCTTCAGGAATTATGCCTGTAGTTTGGGGAGTTCCCTGATTCGGGGGTTCCGCCTTCAGGGAGGTTCTCGCCTGCTTGAAATAGCTGGTTCTTCACCTCCTAAGGCAATCCGTTAGGTCCCCCGATGGAGCCGGTAACGTCCTTTGAAATGCTTGGCGTACTGGCCGAAGTCCTGAGTTCGAGGTGTTTAACTTTGCTCCTTCCGAGGTCAGTGATAGCGCCTCTCTCGGATGACGCCAGGCTTCCCGACCATCATATTCGTAGGGAGTATATACTGAGATGGGTGATAGCCCTTCGCCTATCAACCATCGAACACATCTGCAGACATAACGAACAAGAAAACACGTGCACACCATCCAGTGGCAGCTTTCTGGGAAAAAAAACTACAGATTACCAATAGCAATAATATCTACACTCTAGCTAGTATAATCGTCCATGTCCAAAAGTGTAGGGCTCACATAAATAGAACAATAAAATAGCCGCACCCAAGTGGCAATTACACACCATGCAATAGCCACGTGTAACACAAATAACGTACACACACTTACAACACTCCGACCCCACCTTCCAGAAGAGAACTCAAAATATGCGGACTGAAACCATCATTACACCCCGATAAAAGTGACACATGTCACCGGCTCGGGCCTTACTTCTCTTTTAATGTGTATCAGGCAAGGGAAGATTTTACAATACCCTGAGAAAAGGGTTAACTTATCCCCCCAGTCAACACCATTGATCACGGAGGATGGGATAAGGGAAAAGGGCTGTACAGAAAGCGCCGGTGTAGGGGGAGGAAAGAAAAGGATAAGGGGAGAGAGAGGAAAAAAAAGGCGTACAAAGGAGGGAGGAGAGAGAATAAAAAAGAGAGAGGCGTACAGAGAAGGGAGGAGAGAGAAGAAAATAGAGACAAAAAAAAACGTAGAGAGGTGAGAGGAGAGAGGAGATAGTAGAGAGCAGACAATTGAGGAAAATGAGTAGGAAGAAAATGAGAGGAAAAAAAAATGAAAGAATGTACTTTATTATAAATAAATTATTTTTTTAGTATTTAAAAATAATACAATAAAAGACATCACAATGTTGAGGGAGGACAATCATGGAGTATGTGGGTTTTTTAGAGGTTTAAGCTTTAGCCTAAGGGTCAAGGACAATCGTGGTGTTCTTTAAAGTGATCATGGGATCAAACCTTCATATGTAAATTATTAAAAATGAGAAAAATATTTTTAAAATATTAGAGGTATAAAAAATATTAAATTTTGAATAATACACTTATTAAAATATTCTTTTATTCATATACCAATGATACTCAAAAGATAAAATTTGTGTATGCTGATCAACTTAGTTAAGCAAATGAAAATTAATTTACAAAGTAATAGTAACTTAGGAAGGATAGTTTGTTATGTAGTAAGTTTAATTCATTATCATACATTATTCTTATATAAAATAATTATTTAGAAAAATATCAATTTAATGAGATTTTAAAATTAAAGAAGTCCAAAAAAAATTATTTACACTTTCTATGAAAATAAAATATTTTTAATATTTGTTATCGTTTTAATTTATTTACGTTAAAAAGTTTCAAAAAATAATTAATTTGGAAAAAAAAATCTTAAAATTACATTTTAGAGTTCTTGAAGCACAAATTATCAATAAAATTATAATTTGGGCAAATAATCACCTCCTATAAAAATAATATGCAATAATGCACTAAATTAATGCTAAATGTCTGAAACCCTAAATTGAGCAATAGTTGTAAGCTTAAATCCCACACTGAAACCCAATCTGGTCATCTTAAAGGTATATAAAGTGTAACCAGGTGACCTTGAAAATAACCTAAAAAGGTGGCCCAAAAACTTAATAACTTAAAGATTGGGAACCTAAATCTGAGACAAATCATAAATTCAAGGACGTAACTATGACAAAAATACGATACCTTTATTTTTATTTAAACTTTTTGTATACTCACTAAAATGTCACTTATGATTCTAAAAAATATTGTTTAGCAGAAAATAGGTATGACAATTAGGTAGTTCAGGTCAGGTCTGGGTCTGGCCATTCAGGTTTGGGTTTAATTACATTAACATGAATTCAAGTCCAAGTTGTGTTATTTGGGTACGAGTTAATTTTGGGTTAAGTAGATTTTGTGCTCAAGTTGGGTTGGGTCAGGTATATTTGGGTTTGGGTTTAAAACAGGTTCATTGAGTTTTGGGCCTGGAGTTCAGTTGATAGTTAAGTTGACTCAAGTTATTGGTGTATAAGCTGAAATGACTGAATCAATTTTATTTTTTATATGATGTTTGTAAAAATTAACCTTAAAGAATTCAGTTTTTTTGCGATTTAATTGTTGAATAATACACTTAATAAAATATTGTTTTATACATATAGTAATGGTACTTAAAATATAAAATTTGTATGATTTTTTAAAAAATTTAAATTAAAAATTTTGAATTTTTATGCAATTCAATGTAGGTTAATTTTCCTTCTTTTAGTATGTTTAATTAAGAAATTCATAAAAAATTTCAACTTGTACTATAAAATGTAGGTACTTTATTACACCGCACCTAAAATTTTAGCTACCAATTTTTTAATCTTGACATTTGCCTACCAAGATCATTAGACTTGAACCCTGAACCAAGCCTTAATATTATGTCAAAAAAATTAGGGAGTGAGTAGGTTTTTTTTCTCTTGAAAGAGACTTAAACTTAGGCCTAAGTGGCAGTGGGTAACCCCAATATACATTGAAGTGATTACATACAAAAAAAAATTATTTATTTATAGTTTAAATGTAAACAAGACCAAAAATTTTATTTACACTTTCTATGAAACTAAATATTTTTTTTAATTTCTATCATCTTAATTTATTTAAGTTAAAAATTTGCAAAAAAATTACTTTGGATAGAAAATATCTTAAATTACTTTTTACACTTCTTGAAGTGCAAATTACCCATAAAATTATAATTTGGGTGAATAATCACTTCTTATAAGAATAATATACAATAGCACACTAAATTAATGCTAAACATCCTAAACCTTAAATTGAGCACTAGTAGTAACCCTATGACCCATACCCTAACCCAACCCTAATCCCTAACTCAAACCATAATCGTAAATCCCATACACTAAACCATAACCTGAAACCCTAACCCTAAATCCCTAACCTTAACCTTAAAATAACCCTAAACCCTAACCTCAGACCTTAAATCTAGTTCATAAACCCTAAAACCTAAACTTAAACCTTAAATTTTTATTCTTTTGTGATAGTTAAGTTGAAAAATTTGCAAAAATATATATATATACTTTGAAAAAAAAATATGTAAAAATTACTTTTTAGATTTCTTATAGTGCGAATTATCAATAAAACTTGTAAACCTCAACCATAACCTAAAATTTAACCTTAACCTTAATCTTAAACCTTAAACCTAACCCTGAACCGTAAACCTCATACCCTAAACCTTAAAATGTACATTTAGACCTTAAACTTTTAGTACCCTAAATTAAAACAATTAAAACTTAAACCTTAAACCTAGTCTTAACCCTAAAAGGTAAACTTAGCCTTACCACTAAACCTAGCCTTAACCTTAACCCTAAACCTAATACCCTAACCCTAACCTTTAACCCCTAAATCCCATGCCCTAACCCAAAAATCTACCCCTAACATTAAGCCTTAAACATAACTTAAACCCTAACCTCAAACCTTTAACCTAACCTAAATCCTAAGCTTAAACCTTAACCAAAACCTAAACCTAAACCTAACCCTAACCTTAAACCTTAAACATAACCTAAACTCTAACCTTAAACCTTAAACCCTAACTAAATCTTCAGCCTACCAAAAACCTTAAACCTTAAACTTAACCTAAACCCTAAACTTAAACCATAACCATAACCTAAATCCTAACCTTAAACCTTAAACATAACCTAAACTCTAACCTTAAACCTTAAACCCTACCCCTAAACCCTAACATTAAACCTTAAACCTAACCTTAAACCTTAATCATAACCTTAACCCTCACCTTAAACCTAACCCAAACACTAAATTATGACCTAGTCACCTTGAAGATACCTAAAGTGTAATCAGGCCACATTGAAGGTAACCTAAAAAGGTTGCTAAGCCTCCTTTAAGGTACATAAAGTGTAACCGGGTAACATTGAAGATAACCTAAAATGATTATTGGGCACCTTAAAGGTACCTAAAGTATGACCGGATTATATTGAAGGTAACGTAAAAGGATCACTAGGTCACCTTGAAGGTAACCTTCAAATATGAACTAGTCACTTCAAGGGTAACATAAGTATGACCTAGTGACCTTGAAGGTAACCTTAAAAGGTAACCTTGAAAAGTGTAACCGGGTGACCTTCAAGGTAACCTTTAAAGGTAACGGGGTCACCTAGAAGGTACATTAACTGTAACCGGGTGACCTTGAAAGTAACATTGAAAGGAGACAAGGTGACATTGAAGGTAACTTATGTGTGACCTGGTCACCACGAAGGTAACCTTAAAAGCTAACCTGGCCACTTTAAAGGTACCATAAGTGGGACCGTGTGACCTTCAAGGTAACCTTCAAAGGTGATTGAGTCACTAAGAAGGTACCTTAAGTGTGACCGGGTGACCTTCAAGGTAACATTGAAAAGTGACTAGGTGTCCCTGAAGGTACCTTTTGTGTGACCTGGTCAGCATGTAGGTAACCTTCAAATGTGACTCGGTTACCTCGAAGGTACCTTAAGTGTCACCCGGTGACCTTGAAGGTGACCTTGAATGGTAACCTGGTCACCTTGAAGGTACCTTATATGTAACCTGGTAACCTTGAAGGTAACTTGGTCACCAATAAGGCATCTTTGGTGTGACGGGGTGAATTTGAAGCTAATCTTGAAAGCTGAACGGATGACGTTGAAGGTACCTAAAGTGTGACCGGGTCACATTTAAGGTAACGTAAAAAATTATCGAGTCACCTTAAAGTTACCTATAGTGTTACAAGGTCAAATTTAAGGTAACCTAAATATAGCAAGAGAGAGCTTTTTTTTTTTTGTTGTAAATTGCTTTGGAATTTTGATTATTTATAAATCCATGCTTTGGTTATTAAGCCTAATCACCTTAGTACCTTGTTTGGCTTCAACAATTTCATGCTCTAGATTTCCAAGTTAGTTCTATCCAAAGGTTCTTATTGTTTATGATTCTTGCAATATTTGTTCTAGATTTGAAGGTATTGTTGCTACTTGGGAAAATCTTTTGCAATTTTTAGGATAACAAAAATACTAGCTAAGCTTCCTATTCACACCAAGCTTTCAGCCAAAAGACTGAAGAAGTTGGCAAACCCACTGCTTGAGTACAAGGAGGATTATCAGTATGAGTAGTCAAACTGCCTAGTGCCAAATCTTTTTTCATCGAATAAGTATATTGACTAGAATACATTTAGTCAGCTTAGATTGGATAGAGAGGTAAAAGAGCATATGGAGTTCAATGGTTGGCTCACAGTGTTTTATTGTTGGGAGCCGTTAAGTATTTGGCACCATTCTTATGGACATTTGAGTTAGATACTAAAAACATCAGCTGGACTAGGCCAGATGGAGTAAAGGTCAGGTTGGGCAAAACCATTCATGTGATGAGCGTGGATGAGTTTGGATGGCAACATGGCATTTGTTCTCAAGAGTACATCCAGTCAAGGTGCATGAGAGCTCTAGATGTGACTTTGATAGAGCTGCCCCTACCCCTACTAAGTTTTGGAAAGAGATCAATTCTGAGAGGACAGTTTATCAGCCTAAGAAGTCTAAGGCCTCCAGCCTAAAGTCTGCTGCAGTCAAATATGTCCTTGATTTGCTTGCCCACTCAATTGCAAGATAGGCACATAGTACTGGAGTTGTCACCAAGGGAGATATATTGTATCTTTATTGGATGACTCAGAGTGAGTGTCTTATGTGGGGAATAAGATCATTGTGAGCTCATTTGTGTAGGCTGGCCCATGTAGGAGGGGACATTTATGATACCGTGATGGGGAGAGTAATGAGTGTGAAGAGGAGGCAAGACCATCAACTCGAGTCTAGTTAGGCTTTAGCAAATTTGATAATGTTATTCATATGCTTTATTTTAAGTTTTATTATGGATATTTTTCTTATGGTTTTATTCTAGAGATTATTATTTTTATTCTTGCTATTGGAGCATTGATTGCTCCTAATTTTGTTATAGTTTTATTTTGGTAGTTTTGTCTGTTTATGAATTTTTGTTATATATTTTTGCATTAATGATCTTTTTTTGTTTTCTAGTAAGCTTTATCTACTAAACCCTAGGCTATTAAAAAATTTTCTATAACTCATGGAACTACAAACTTGTATTACAAGAAACCCATAGTTTTTTAGGGTAGTATTAGTTTCTATAGCTCTTATCTTTTTCACTTTGGGCTTTCCATACATGCACATTCAGGGCATTGTACATGTTAAGTGTAGGCGAGTATATAGGTTAGGTCCTAAGCTTTTTTTTTTTAATTTATTGTAAAATTTTTGAAATATTTGAAAAAAATTTAACCATTTTTTGAGCTAAATTTTTTCTAAGTCATACTTAAGTGTTAAGTAAGTGATTCTTGAGATCTTTTATTTAGGGATGTAATTTTTTTTAAATGTTTTTCCAATTCATTATTAGGCGAGTAGATGATGGCTTTTAAAAGCTACTTTTCTATCAATTTTTTGTACTTAGTACATTGTTTCAAAGCAAGCTAGATTATAAGTTCTTATGCTTGGTTATATGGTATGTTTGGTTTGTAGAAATATGGTCAATTAATTGAAAAAGAAAAGGAAAAATAGATGAATAGCTATCTTCTCCACTTTTTCTTAATGTTGAAGTACTTAGGGGTCTTCCTCTTCGGCAAGAGTCGATCACTACTTGAAAAGATACTAGAAGCATGAGTATGATCAAAGACTACCTTGGATTTGTGTTGGTGTGTTTGTAGTTCACAACAAATCTTTTCCACTACACCAGTAAGCATTGTTGGTGCATCAAATCTCTCTATACTCAAAGAAATATGTGAACTCACAGGCAAGTGCACCTATCATCAAAGTATATTAGTGGCAAGTACCAAGAACATTTTTCCTTAAGAATGGAAGTTATCTATCATACTCAACATCTTTTAATTATCTAACTGGCAATTAAAGGGGAATTGTTTAACTAACTACTATGAATTAACTAAACTGAACTAGTACAGTAAAATAAACTACTAACTATTGGTAGGCAACATAAAACAATTAAAACAATCAACAATTAGAAACACCTATAGTTAGAATTGAATCCCCCTAGAATTTCCTTTATGTTGCTTTTTCTCTGGTGTAGCAAGATTGTGATTAACTTGAATCATGGAGTACTACCTAATATATAGATTAGCTCCCTAATATTATCGTTACACTAACCTTATTCTTAAGTCTCAGATAAGCTGTCTAGCCTTACCATGCTTCCTAAAAACACATTACAAGTTCTACAACCAACTACTAGGTTTCACTGTACTCTGGAGGTATTATATTGCACCTATTACTTTTGGTTATGATAATATCCCTTTTATCTAATGATGATCCATAGTAAACATATCAGATACTAGCTGACACATGTTTATCATCTCATATTGAATTAATAGGGTAGCTATTATTAATCAACGCAACAAAACAAATCAGATAAATTAGAAGAAAGACACATAATCATATTAAACCAAAAATAATCACAATCACAAAATAATCCTAGGGTTCATCTACTTTAAGCATGAGTTAGAAAAGTTTAGCTTATAGCGTCATAAAATAAACACCAATGAATCAAAAGAAAACTAAAAAAAGAATGATCCATGACTAAATTTCTTTTTCTCCAAGAAATCTTGGTATGATGCTCATAAAATGGTGCTGATCATTAGAATTGCCTTTGCCAGCCTTCCTCCATGAAAAACTATCTTTCTCCCTTGCAATCTCTGCCTCCCTCTTATGTTCTCTTTTTTTTCTTTATTAAATTAACCCAAGAAATCCTAACATTCAAGCAAACACCGGTTGGTACATGGCAGTCTAATAGGCCATGCTACTCCTCTAGAACTGAAAATCTTGGTTACTGTAACACGGTTTGGAACATGGGCATGTGCAAGGGCATGTAATCTCTAAAACTTTACCAAAACTTGCAATTCAGCTCATAAACCTCACCAAAACTCCTTTCTAACTCACTTGAAGCTAAAATATGACCTGAAAAGAAAATATCCAATTATGCACCATATCCTAGCAAAAAAAGATCAAAAGACAACAAAATACAAAGGAAAAATCTATTGAAAACATAACTAAATATGAGCCATTCTTGCTCATTTTCACTCCCAAACTCGACTTCCCCCTTGCCCTCACCATTTCCTCTTAAGTCCTTGGCCAAAATCAAAGATTCTTGGTAGAATTTAAAGGCCCAGGGGGTATACAGGCCTTGGGTAGCTCATTTCAAGCTTGGTTTATGGTCTTGGAGGTGTTTTTCACATTTTTCTTTGTGCTGGCTGGGTTTATGCAAAGGTAACATGGATTTCTTGTTGATTTCTTGTTTATTTGATGTTTTGTGGCCTAGGTTTTGCTTTGTTGGTGTTAATTTGGTGTCATTTCCTTTGGTTTACCTAGAACTTAGGTAGAGCCTTGTGAAACCTTCTTCTTGGTGAAGGGTTGCTTAATTCTTGCTTGTGACCTAAAATGAAGGAAAGAGATTTACAGTTTTAAGCTTAATTGACACTATTGGAGTGTTGTAGCTTGTTGGAATTAGGTAGTTTTGGCAATATCATTGATTAGTGGGCTAGTTTATTCATGGTGGACTAGGTGATTGATTGAGCTTGCCATGATGTTTTAATGCATCTTAGTTGTGTTTATAGTGGTGCATTGTCACCTTTGCAACATGTTGTATAGGTATGTGAAGTGGGAAATCATTCCAAGAATGTTTGATATGCTTGGGAGGCCTCCCAAAGTGTATATGGCAAAATTTAGAATTTTTTGAGCATAAAAAGGTTGGCGACATGTTGCTAATGCCCAGGATGCGTCTCCAATCCCTAGCAGTTTACCTAAGGATTATGTACCATAAGGAAGTGTCACTAAGGTTGGTGATGCATCACCATAGTTATGGTGTCAGAAAAATCTAACTTTTGCTAGGGAGTTCAAAGGAAGGTCCAAAGGGTTGCTTAGGGTACCTAAGTGTTAATGTGTCACGGTAGTACCTTGAGACTTCCAAAGCTCTAACTAGATCCTAGGAATTTTCTTGAGTTTTGTGGTTGCTTATACTATGAGCAAGGAAACTACATTATAAATGCCCACAATGTTGTATCATTAGCTTGGATGTGAGGTTTAGTACCATCGAGCACCTAGTCATACCTTTGGGTATGAGATTCTAGTGTGGGGACCTTAGTACACCTAGTTGGTTACTCATAACCTATTTGAAATTGGTCCAACCACAGTTCCCCTATACAAAATAAGAGAGATTCAATGGTGATGAACCTCACTAGAGAGGCTAGTAAGCATTGCTTACTAGAAGACAAGGCTTTTCCTTGCAGTTTAAGGATTAGATAAAGGACAAGTCCCAAGGGGCTGAAACATTTGCACATAGCTTTAGTCTCACGCCGTATGAGCTCACAGTAGATTACATATGACTATATATGTGTTGTCCTTAGTATTTTTCCTTGCAGGTGAAGATCCCCTATTGAGAATTTTTTAATTCTCACTCCCTAGTTTATGTTGTATAGACTCTAATGATGCTGAGCCTGATAACTACTGAGGGTTGTCGAGGTAGTCTTTTGTTGCAGGTACTTTGTTATGAGAATCTTTGTGATTCTAGTTCTTATAGTTACTTGTTGGATAAGTCAAGATACTAACTATAGTTTTCATGGCTACAATGGCTAGCAAAGCACATAGAGGACATTTTGAGGCTTGTCACTAGGGTTCCGTCTAAGGTGGGAGTTAGATGAGAAGATTTCAGTCAGAGAAGCCTAGTAAACATTATATAAACTAGTTGCCTCCTTTGTTTATGGATAAAGTAAAGGACTCTAGGGTTGCTCTTGGGTGAAGAGCGTTCATCTTCTTTTGTTGAATGCCTTCACATGGTCATTACATGTAGTTATGGTGATACAAATGATGGATTTATATGCTTTGACCATTTGATCCTTGGTTCCTATGAAAAATGCCTAGGCAATGTGAATATTTTATGGTTTTTCATTTACTCAAGTCAAAGAAAAAGTGCATGCATGCTTGCATTTCTAGGCTAATTAACTATTTACCTAAAGTTTTAACGTGAAGGCACATAATTAATTAGCCAATTGTAAACAATGTAAGACTCATTCTCACAGGTTTCCTGGGCAAAGCCAATAGGGGCCATGACAAGGAGTGTCCCAGTCAATCACCTTGTTAGGCTTTGAAAAAATTGTAAACATACCCAAAATTGAACTTAACCATTTTTCTACACTTTGAACATCAGTTTTGCTTGAAATACTCTAGATTCCTACATCCCAACACAAATTATAAGTTCTCAAGACAAACAAAAACTAATTAACTACCACAAATGAAAAACAAATAAAATGTAAATTAAATTAAATTAAAAGTTTAATGCTTGGGTTGCCTTCTAAAAAGTGCTTGGTTTAACGTTGTCAACCTAACATTCTCCTTAATTACTCAAGGAGGTGCTTCCTTCTCCAGCATCATCACTTCCGCATGGCCATTGGCCTTATGACGGAAAGCTAGATTGAAAACTCCTCTAGGATTTGGCTTGGTATTTGCTGGAAAATCTCCTTGTGTCATTTTAGAAAGCATGTTAGTGACCTAGGTATTGTTCTTTCTTGATTCCATTGTTAGAAATGACTGAAAAAGAAAAATTAGAAGATAGTAAGGAGAGATTAAGAAAAGATTAGGAAAAGAATAGCCAAAGATTAAGAAAAATGGATGAGAGCTAAAAGTGAATTGTAGAGAATATAGTAGATGTAGAGAAGAGATTGTAGGAGTTGGCATAATAAAGTGAGGAAAAAGAGCTCCTCTATTTATAGGAGAGCCCCAAAATTTTTTGGAGAAAAACACTTTAAAAAACTAGCCATTTCCAGGGGTTGATGGGGGTAAAATAGGTTTTTGGCCTTAAAAAGTCATTGTGAGCCATTGGAGGGGCCTTTATTGTAAGTTCCTTCATTTTCTTGAATGTTTGTTCAGCTCCCTCTTTTCCAAACTAACACGACTCTTCATGGCCCTGCTCAGGAAACCTAGGTGAACATGTCTTATACCAACTACAATTAGCTAATTGATTACATGAACACTTGTTAAAACCTTTATGCTTTTTGTTAATTAACCTACTATACAGTCAAGCATAAGTTATGCTTTGAATTAAATAATAAAACAAGTTATAAAACATAAAACTAGAAAAATGTTGTCCAGGCAGTTGGCCTAATTCCAAGTTCCAAAGCAGTCAAAGCATTTAGAATTGAGGTAAATTTAACTACACATAATCAACCATGAACAAGCATCCATGCAAAAGTAGACTATGCTCACACCCAAGAGCGACCCTAAAGTTACTATTCAACCAGGTACATCAAAGGCAAACTAGTGTATAAAAGCTATACACCAAACTATACTACTGAGATCTGCAACTAAGCTCCCACTTACACATGGTGGCAAGCTACGAAAACCCTCTCTTCTGCTTCACTAGCCTCTACCGCCCAATAAACAACTATAATTAGCACCAAAATGTAACCAATAAGCATATCATAACTAGAATCGTAAAGATTCAAATAAACAATATACCAACTCATGAGCCTAGCTTAGCAACCCTTAACAATTGTTGGCTCCACAACTCAATCTATACAGCAAGTTACTAAAGGAGTGAGAATAAATGATTCTCAGCAAGGGATCATTCAACCTACAAGAAAAATCATGAGGGCATGCACATATATATATAATATGCAATTTACTATAAGATCAAAATACTGTGAGCCTAAACCTATGTACATAGGATTTTAGTCTTTCAAGACTTATCCTCTACCTAGTCCTCTCACATGTGTCACTCTGTGTCTATCAAGTTCTGGCCTCTAGCTCACTCCCAGCAAGCCTTAACTTATCAACAGTAAAAGCTTAGCTCACCATTTAGCCTTCCTTTGATTGTTCTACTGGTGAACATGTTGGATGTGGCTTCATCAAGTTTTGAGGAACTAACAAGGTGTATTAAGCCTCCACATAATGCCACAAGCCCTTGTGCTTGCCTAGTCCACTAGTGTACTGAGCTCCCACCCATAGTTAGGTTATTTAGGCTTTTATGTAGTGCTTTATGCTGATGAGCTTGCCTAAGTCACTAGTGTACTAAGCCTCTACCTTATAATCCTACCAAGAGTGCAGAAAGGTCTCCTCTGTGCCTTACGTAAATTTGCCACCAATGGACTCATATTTATTAAGTTCCACGGAACCCTCTTAAGTGTATTAAGGTTTAACGTTAGCGCCATAAGCCCAAACACTTTCCAAGGCCACTAATGGTAACTAAACATTTCACTTACTTCCTAGCACTAACTGTAGTCAAATAGTTGACTGACACCAAAACCTAGCTCACACCTCAAGCTTTGATGCAATTTTTAGCACATTACAAGATTCTCAGCTGCACTAAGGTAGTTGTCACCACCTTTCACCCTGGAGTCCCCAAGGTACCACCATAGTTCAAAAATTAACCTTCTAATTGAATTAAAAAAGGTCTTAGTCAATTCAAGCATCAAAACTGCATCCTCAGAACCCAGGGCAACGTCTTTTCCATCACAAGGGGGTTGGTGCTGAGACTACCAAAGCTGCAATCTTAAGGGCTGAAGACATATCTTTAAGGTCTTAGTGAACCCAATGCTACATCTACCACTCCCAGGGATGCAGCCTTTCTTAGAAATCTAGAAATTTACAAAATTCTATTAACCCAAAGCTACATCTTTGGCTGCTAGACATGCATCTTTGCCTGACTCGAGCTTGGTGTTGGTCCTAAGTGCTCTAGCATGTGTGAAAGCACTCCATGCTCCCTGGCCATACTAAGGAGTTTGTCCCATGACCAAAACCTGCATGCACACACACCCTACACCATAATGTGCCATTGGAACCAAGTCTTTGGTGTCCATAATCAACATATAAGCCAATAAAACATCATTGGCCCACAATGGTCAATGCTATCCAGCAATCAACACCATTCACAAATCCATATGAATTTTACCACATGTAACCTATGATGGCATAAATTATGCATAAACAAGAACTCATTTACCTAAACTAACCTTGAACTAGCTCAATCAAGCAACAAGCAACATATTCCAAGCTCCAAAAGGTTCCACTAGGTTCCTAATTTCTAACATAAATATAAGGCTCATGGTACTAAATTAACATAAACCCAAAAAATCCATGCTCAACATAGCTCAAGAAATATGTAAAATCAAGCATTAAAATCATACCTCATGAATTTAAGGAAGCCCAAGCATAAAAATGTCCCTTAAGCTTCAAAAACACCAAAACAAGTGTAAAATAAGCCTCCCTCCTCATGGGCACCAAGAAAGCCTTCAAGTTACACCAAGAAATCTTGATTTGGAAGACATTTGAGTAAGAAATTGATAACAGAATGAAAAACTTTAAGCTTGCAAGAGAAAAAAAGGGAATGGTGACCAAAATAAGCCTTCCCCAAAGTTTTAAATAGCCAAAACCCATCCCCCTTAAACAACAAAATACTCCTTCTCCAAATAGTAACTAGGGCATTTAAACACTTAGTAAAAATGCTAGCTTGCGCTTTGATTTTTCAAACCATCAGTTTTACACCCGACACTCATCCCGACCCTTTGTGGTGCAAAATGACCATTTTGCCCTCGAGCATACCTAGTGGCACACATCACTTAGAACCAACTAACCTTGGGATAACTTACTTGATCTTGCTAATTCACCTCTAATTAAGGCATTTAAGCTATGAATTTATGGATTAACCCTGCTCACTGAGCTTTCCAGTGGGAGGGCTATAACACTAACAAGTGGCCTACCCCAGCCCGGGCATGGCAAGCTGGTTGGTCCTGCGCCTAGGCACGAGCTAAAACTAGGTCTAGGTCGATCTTAGGCTAGGCTTCACTTTCTCCCTCTCAGACCCACAATAGCCCACCTTTCTTTAAACCTTCTCTATGTTCGGTCATGTCATGCTTTCACTAGGATTGCTTGCAAGTCTAAAGATAGAGCAACATAAGGCCCTTAGACTTGGGCCAAACCTAGTGATGAGACTCAAAGAATTAATAATGCATTTTTTAGGGTTTTGGTTAAGAAGAGATTCTGACTAATCAACTTAGGAATAGGGTAGTTGCACATCAGAGGAGTTAGCTTCATTCAGAAGTTATTCACTGTCCAAGATAACTATATCGTTGTTAAACCAAAGTAAGCATTGTGCATTGGATTTTCGGGGGATTCGAATCTAAGTATGGTATTTCCTTATTGTTGATTCATTTGATTTGTTTTCCTATTGTCATATATTTATTTTTATTTTAGTTTCTACAATATTTAAATTTCAAGTAGATAGTTAAACAACCTTCCTAATTGATTAGCTCAATCATAGAAAAAGGCTAAGTTGGGCAAACTACTCTATCCCTAACGAATACGACCTTCATACTTGCCAGTTCCTATACCAGATGATAGGTGCACTTGCCTTAATGGTTCCTTATCATGAAACCCTGTAGTTGAATGTTTTTAGTAGCATAGCTTAGGAGCCGTCAGTTGGTGCCATTCTACCTAGAATATAGGCTGGCTCATTATCAAATGGTAGAGATAAGGATGGGCTACTCGAGACAATGGGCAAACTTTGCCACAGTAGTGACCACATGAATTAGGATTAGGGTTTTAGTTTTTGTAGCAATTTTTTCAAATTATGTGACAAATTTTTTGTAGATATTTTAGATTTAAATAAATTATATTTTATGGTTTATTTTCCATTCATTAATTTTTTTTAATTTTATAATTTTAATTATAATAATTAACATACTATAATAAGTAGAAAAGTAGAATAAAAATTTAAAAATAATATAATACAATTTATTGCAGTGTCACCGCAACATTTGTGGCCACAATTACTGTCACACATCATGATAATTTTTATCGACACATCTTCCTATGATATGAATCATCCCAGTATGTGATGATAAAGAATTATTGCAGCTTGTGACGGTAATAATAATTGCATAAGGAACTAAGGGAATATCTTTACTATGAAGTGACCAGCACATAATTATTAGACCTTGTTCAACAATTTAAATCATCATAGAGCTGCCTCAATTCTAGAATTGATTCCTTTTTGTGACCTAATTTTTCCTACAATCATTTGTGGTAATTTTTTCCTTGAAAATTTGGTTGTGCTATGATTTGCCTTTAGTTTTTGGCTATAGGAAAAGCCCTGGGTTCATGTAGTGCATGGAAAATGTGCCAAGCATGCCTTAAATAAAGTAGGAGAAAAATGATAAGAGCATTTCAAAGCTTAGGAACAAAATGACATAATCCCCTTCCTAAACTTCTTTTCTCCGCCTATTCAACCCCAATCTTGAGGATCATGACTAGAGCCAAGATACATTCTATTTTGATATTTCAAAAATCCTATCTAATCAGCAATGTAAAATGCTCCTAGACACATTTTCTAAAGAAGAAATTCAAAAGGCAGTTTTTAACCAGGGCAATTTCAATGCTCCAAGCCTGAATTGCTTATAATCTATAGTATTCAAACTGTTCTAATGTACACTAAAAGAGTATCTTTCTGATGCAACCCTCTAAATTTTAAATAATGGTTTTCTACAAATACATGTAAACCATAGCTTTATTACCCTACTCCCTAAAATAGATGACACCCTTACAGTTGATCACTTTCAGTCTATTAGCCAATTCAATACCATGTCTAAGGTTATTGGTAAGGTTATGGTGAACTGGTTAAAATTGATCTTGCATAGTATAGTACCCTTTCTAGAATGTTTTTTTTTCCTAGTTGTAATAGTCAAGATGGCATTGTTGTTGCACATGAGTTACAACATGCAGTTTCCAAAATTTTACCCATTACCGGACTGTGCAGCTCCAAGGTAATCCTTAAGTTGGATACCCATATAGCCTATGACAATCTCTAGTGGACATTCATTGAAATAGTTTATCGTGCAATGAATTTCTGGACAAGTGAATTCATCTCATCATTTAGTCTCTTGTGAGAATATCCTATTTTGTCGCGGTTAATAGGCGCAAAATTGAGAGGTTTTAACCTTTTACAGGCATTCATTAGGGTGATTTGTTATATCCCTATATTTTTATAGTCGTGCTAAATATTTTTACATCCATCTTCAATCTCTAATCCTTATTCAAGGCCTCAAAGCGAGCAGGTATTGCTCAAAATTAGTCATTTTTTCTTTACAAATGATTGCCTAGTTTTTTTTTTCCAACCAATGCTAATAGCTATTCAGGCTCTTAGCTAGACTCTTCAAGAATTTGCTTTAGTTGTGGGTCAACATATCAACTTTCATACACCGTAACTAATGCGCAGTCACAATGTGTCAAACACTGCACTAATAAATATTCTTTGCTTTATGCCTTTTTCCTTCAATGATGCCATTCCTAATTATTTATGTCTTCCATTCTCTCATGATTGTTCTCAAAAGTTCCTTCTCTAATTTCTAGCCAACAAGATCAGAAAACATCTGAAAAACTAGACACTTAACTTACTCAACCATGCTAGACATCCTACTCTTATTTAACTGACTTTATTAATAATTTTTACCTATGCTATGTCCTTACTTAATGTTCCAATGAAATTTTTTTGATAACTTATCAAAGCAGCTTATACATGTTTAGTGGTCTAGATCTCATGACAAGCAAGGTTTTCATATGATGCATTAGGGCATTCTGAATATCCCTAAGGGGTTTAGTGGGCTTAGGATTAAAGATCATTGAGTATTCAACTAGATGTTGCCTATAAAAACATTCTAGCATATTTTTTCTAGGAAAAGTGATACATTGGTTTACCATATTCTCACAACTAAATAGGACTATGCTTTTTTTTATTTGGAAATGAAAGCATTTGGGAAAGCATCTTATGTTTGGTGCAGCTTATCATATGATATGGTCATGTTTAGTCATGTTTTCTATATATTTTCCCTTATATTTGCTCATCTTTTGATGTGTTTTTGTTAGGATTTGGTACTTAATTGATTCATGTTTCATTTTTAGGTTATATTTCAACTTCATTTGAGTTAGGAAGGATTTCTGCAAAGTTTTAGAGCTAAATTGCAAGTTTTGTAGCTAACACACCTTGTTACACGCCCTATTACATGCCTGTATTTGCCTATATGTCCATGTTCCTAACCGCATCATTAAATTTTTTTATTTTTACTTTCCAGATGTCTAACATGGTCTTAAACATGCCCGTGTTAGAGATAATTTTTGCCTAAACACGCCCATATTGCAACCCATGTTTACATGTTGTTAGGGTTTTATGAGATATTTTTAAGGTTTTCAAGGGGAACAAGCAGGGAGGCGCTTAAAGGCAGCCAAGGGTTGCCTGGGAAGGGTAAAAGGCAAAAAATACATAGAGAAAAACTATATTTTTTCATGGAGGAAGGTTGCTAGAGGTTGCTTTGATGATCAACACCATTTTATGAATGTTGGATTGAAGATTTCTTGGACAAGAAGAAATTCTAACATAGATAATTCTCTTCTTAGTTTTCTTTTCATTTTATTGTGTTTATTTTATGACACTATGAGCTAAACTTTTCCTACTCATTCTTAGAATAGATGAACCCTAGGATGGTTTTTTTATTGTGATTACTTTTCGATTTAATATGATTAGGTGTCTTTTATTGCGATTTATCCAAGTTCTTTAATGCATAGATTAATAGTAGCTAGCCTATTAATTCAATGTAGGATAATGAACATGTATCAGATACTAGCCGGTTTGTTTGTTATGGATCACTGTTGGACAAAGGGATGTTATCGTAACCAGGAATAATAGGTGCAATATAATACCTTCAAACTAGGGAGAAACCTATTAGTGGGTTAGGGGACCTATAATACTTTCTTAGGAAGTGCTATAGGCCCAGACACCATATTGTCAACTTAATACTAGGGTTAGTGTAATGAGAATAATAGGGAGCTAATCTATATTGGGTTGTACTCCATGACCAAAGTTAATCACAACCCTTTTAAACAAAAGTAAAAGTAACAAAAAGAAATTTCTAGGGGATTCGATTCTAAGAATGAGGTTTCTTGTTGTTGATTGTCTTAATTGTTTTCCGCTGTGTCCAATAGCTAGTAATTTATTTTTACTATATTAATTTATTTAATTCATAGTAGTTAGTTAAACAAACATCTTTGATTGATAGTTAGATAAAAGAGAGAAATGGCATATGGTAGACAATCTCCGTTCCTTAGTGAAAATAATCTTGGAACTTGTCACTGCTATACTTTGATAATAGGTGCACTTGCCTGTGAGTTCACATAGTTTTTAGTATAGAGACATTTGACACATCCACATTATTTATTAGTGTAATGAGAAAGGTTTGTTGTGAACTACAAACATACTAAGTTATTGGAGATATTGCTAGGGAACATTTATTGAGTTTGTTACCTGAAAGATTAATCTTTATTAATCTAGCCATTTATTTGAGTGTAATATTTTTCAACGAATTTTCAAAATATTTTTATTTTTCTTATTTCTTGTTCTTTTCTTGAACGAGAATAAGTGCTAATATGAGAGCAAGTTTGAAAAATTTTGAGACTCAGTTGGGTCAACTCGCTAAGATGTTTTTCAAAAATCCACAATGAGCTCTATCGGTAAATACAGACTTGAATCCTAAAGGAGTATACAATCTAGCTTTCCATCATAAGGTGGATGGTCATGTGGATGTGAAAGTCTTAGAGAGGAAGGAAAAACCTCCTTGAAAAAGAAAGCAAGGAAAATGTCAGGCCAACGATGTTTAACAAAGCGCCTGTTGGGAGGCAACCCAAGCGTTAAACTTTTTATTTCACTTGTTTTTGTTTATTTTATTTTATGTTAGAGTATTTTAATTTACCTTTGTTTGTCCTATGATTTTATAATTTATGTTGTTGATGCAGGAATCTAAAGTATTTCGGGAGGAATTTTGTGCCCAAAGTCAAAGAAAAAGGGTATGTTCATTTCGGGTAAGTTTGAAAATTTTTTCAATGTCCAAGAGTTAAACACACTCTTATAGAGATCCATGTTTAGAGCCGTGTTGTTTAACATGCTGTTAAACACATCCATGTTTCATTTATTAGATTTGATCTTTCACGAGAAGTTTTATTTAAGCTACAGTAGGCAAACATGATTTGTGTTCCAACCATGTTACAAAGCGTGTTGCCATAGATGGCTATATACACGACCATGATCTTGCCTGGGTTCTTCAAAAATTTAAAATTCTAGAACTTAAACACATGCACATACATACCCATGTTTTAAAACATGTTTAGATTACATGGTCTTATACACATCCATGTTAGAAAACATGTTTCATCTCTGAGTTTAAGAATTTTTGCATTCTGGCACACAAACACGATCCCACACATGACCATGTTGTAAATCATGTTTACTTAACATGGTTTCAGATATGCCCAAGTTACTACCCATGTTGTTTCTCTTTTTTTAAATATTTTGGGCTCCATACTTCAAACCTAGTCTGTTACATGCTTGTGTTTGAAGTCATCTTACCTGTACATGGTTGCTTACATGCCCATGTTTCATCCAATGTTTCAATATAGTGATCTTGAATTTTTAGGGATTACACCTAATATAAGGCATGTGTCATGCTCGTGTTCAACAAACCATGTTTCGCATGTATAAGTACCCTGTCATGATTTCTGTTTCCCACTTCACATGAAACTCATTCAAACTTCTTCCCCATTCCCCCAAACTCAAACCCTAGCTTCTTTGCATCCTAGGAAAGCTTTTCCATCTTCATAGGACTCTGTTCCTTATTTGGATTCTCAATTTTCATTCATGCATCTTTGATTTTCTCACTCTTGCAGTAACCCTCTTTTTCTCTCTAAGTTTATTTAAAGTTTATAGAAGATTAGCTTGATTTCTTATGATGGGCAGGTCTCATATGAGTTAATTGATTAATTTTGCATGCCTATTACTTTTTTTTTTTTAAGTTGATAACATGTTTTCTGATGCTTGAAATTTTTAGGAGATTATGTTTGGAAGAGGAAGAATTAGAATTGGTTGTTTTATGAGATATTGATTATGCATGTTTGGTTATATGGATTGTACAATTTGAATAGATGTTGTTATGAATCTAGAATTGCTGGGAATATCTTGATTTCTTTTAATTTGCTTTGGAATTTCAAGAATTCTAGGAATTGGAAATCTTTTGGTATGTTAGTGGATAGGTTTCTTGCACACAAAGAAAAGCCTAATTTTGGTTTATGTCTTTGGAATTCCCATGTTTGCAATGCTTTTAGCTTAGGTTGTTAAGCCTAATCACCTTAATATCTAAATTTAAAGTCAAATTGTTTTATATAAGGGAATTTTGTTGATTTTTTGATAAAGCTATTGTTCTTGGATCTATTGGTGAATATATTGTATTTGAGAATGCTGTTGCACGAGGAAAAATTGTATGCATTTTTCAAGATGGCTAAGCATTAGGAAAAGCTACCTATTCGCACCAAAAGGTCGACAAATAAGCCGAAGAAGATGAATAGTCTTCTCGACTTTAAGGAGGATTCATAGTGGGAGAGATTTTATAGGTTGGAGTAGAAGCCATTCAAAGCCAACAAGTTGAGTGATTGGGAGACTGTAGCTTAGTTGGGTTTGGTTGAGGAGGTCCGAGCACGTGTGGATTTTGATGAATGGTTATCAGTGTTTGACTGCCGGGAGCCTAAATACAATGAGCTCACCCTGCAATTTTTTAGCACTCTTGATTTCAATAAAACCAACATTATTTAGAGTCAGCTTAATGCAATGAAGTTCTGTCTTGGAGAGCGGGACTTCAAGATAAGTTTGGATAACCTTGGGTGGTGCCTTGTTTTTTACACCTAGGAGTTTATCGATTCTAATGACAATAAAGGCTTGATTCGAGAGTTTGGCACCACCAACCTCATTCACCAAGAGTTTTAGGCAGAGATCACTAAGGAATCTAGGTTAAGGTCACTGGTCTTGCATTATGTGCATTACTTGAATGCCCATTCCATTATTGGTGTGACGGAGAGTACAAGCATGGTGAGGAAGACGAACCTTTTCCACCTTTTCTACATCATCCATTGAGTGCATTACCACTTGAAAGTATCATTTTCTTGGTAGGTGCAGGACACTACTTGCCATACGAGGGCTGGGGCTATATGTATAAGACCATATTGATGAGGCTAGCCTGCAACCTCAAGGTTTCACCACCAAAGAAGCAAATTACAAAGGTGGCGAGTTCTGGAACGGCCAACATGGATTCATTCAAGGCTACGAGGATGCTAAAGAAAACCGAGCTTCTCGATAGCTCAATGAGGTTTATACTAAGAAACTTGGAGGAGATTCATGCAGATGAAAGAGCTACTACTAAGGGCCAAGCAACCTTTACATCTACAAGTGCCTGACCACCCACTTTATTGGATATCTTTAAGATGTAGCAGCCTATCCTAGATTACCTAGACTTCATGACTTATCAGATGCTTGCAGTGAGCTCTTCCATTTCTGTTGTTGAAGTGAGGACCATGACGTTAGAAGAGATGGCATGCTTATACTTGTCCCGATCCGATGATGCCTCTATCTTAAGTCATGCTCGCCAGTCTTCCTAGTATGATGATGATTTGACTGACTATGTCATGTTTACAGTCAGTATTGATTAGGCTCAATGAGCCACTGAAGTCAAAGATGAGGCCATCACCGATAGGCTACTGACTGAAGGAGCCATTGGAAGAAAGATAGAAGGGGGAGAGGTCATTGTTGAGATTGTTGCCAACAAGAAAGTTCCCAAGAGTCCAACACTACTACTGTTCTATTGCTACTATCGAAGACATAGAAAGGCTTAGTTGCAGGGACTGGAGTTGATCCCTTGGTTGTCGAACATGGTGCTAAGGCTGGGGTTACTAAGGATCCTGTTGCACCTACACAGATGATGACAACTTCGTGCACGTCTGCTGATCCTTCACCTTCTGGGGATGCTTGATTCATTGCTATCCATGATGTTCATATGTTTATTTTATTATGTGTTATTATGTTTGGATATTAGTACTTCTCTGGGGCATCGGTTGCTCTTGTTCCATTTTGTATTATTTAGTTTAGTTTCTATATTTTATAGTTCTTTTATTTTCTTTTATGGTTAATCATATTTTCTATGTTCTTTTGGAAGCCTTCAAATTTTCAATTGGAAGCTTGACTCAATCCACCAGTTGTAACTTTCTTTTTAGAATGCTGACTTGCCAAAAAGCAATTGATTTTTCTTTTCAATGGCAGTATCAATTTCTATCACTCTTTCTTTTCACTTTGTTTTCTATGCTAGCACATTAAGGGCAATGTACAATTTAAGTGTGGGGTCATGGGTTTTATTTTTAGCCTTATTTATTTTGTTTTTGCTTATTTATATATTTTTAGTAATATTTCTAGGAATTCTAAAAATTTTTAAATTTTTAGAGCTTAATTGTTTTGAATCATTCTATTAAGCATGTGCTTTTTAAAGAGTGGTTGTTAATTTAATGTCATAAATTTGTAACTTGAAGACCAAGTAAATGATTACTAATATTTCACTTTTGGCTCTTAACCTATTTTTAAAATGTTTTTGTGATTCGTTAGCAAGGTAGTGGAAGATGGTTTCAAGAATCTATTTTTGCATCATGTTTTTGTGTTCGGTACATTGTTCAAAGCATGCTAACTTTTGAGTTTCTCTATTTGATTGAAGGAAAGTTTGGTCGATGGATTTATGGTTGATTGTTGATGAAGTAAAGTACAGTAAGGTATGGATGTATACTACTCCACTATTTTTAGTGTTGCAGTTGGTTGGGGTCTTCTCCTAAGGCAAGAGTCAATCATAGCTCAAAAAGATACTAAGAGCATAAGTATGATCAAGGATCATCTTGGATTATGTTGAAGATTAGCTTGGGTATAGATATAGCTCCTGTAGTGTATACTTACTACAAAAGTTTGGACATATGATAAGAATTAGTTGAAAAGAAAAGAAAAAAATTGAATAAGGTTAATTAATCGCCGAATACATAGTTTGTGGTTCGAAAGGTTGTGCATAGTGAGCTTTGGCTTGGTGTGGTCTGTGCTTTTTCCTATGACTAAATATTTAATGTTATCCATTTGGTTTTGAGGGATATGAGTTGCTAGCTTGAGAATGACTTGTTCCTATTAAATTATTTTTCTTTTGAAAAGTGTTAAACAGGTAGGGTTGCATGTTTGGTAGTCTCGTTAATTTCTTAAGATAATTAGAGCCTCAATCCTCTCTATATCTTTTTGCCTAAAGGAATAGTTTTATGTTTTAATTAATTTCAAATTTTTTGCTTGAGGCAAGCAAAAGTTCAAATGTGGGGCAGGAATATGATATGCTCATATTTAGTCATATTTTCTATATGGTTTTCCATTGTATTTGCTTATCTTTTGATGTGTTTTTATTAGGATTTGGTGCTTAATTGATTCATATTTCATTTTCAATTTATATTTCAGCTTCATTTGAGTTTTGAGGGATTTTGCAAAGTTTTGGGGCAGAATTGTAAGTTTTGGAGCAAACATGCCTTGTTACACGCCCGTGTCTACCTACACACCCATGTTCCTAATTGTGTCATTAAACTTCACAATTTTTACATTTTAGGTGCCGAACACAGTCTTAAATAGACCCATGGTAGAGATCGTGTTTGCCCAAACACACCCATGTTATAACCCGTGTTTACATGCTGTTAAGGTTTGTTGAACTATTTTTAAGGTGTTCAAGCAGAACAAGTAAAGGGGCGCCAAGAGGCAGCCCTAGGAAGCTAAGAGGCAGAAAATACGTAGAGAAAAAAATAATTTTTTTCATGGAGGACGACTGCCAAAGGTAGTTCTGAGGATCAACACTATTTTATAAACGTCGGATTAAGGATTTCTTGGAGAAGAAGGAATTCAGGTATGGATAATTCTTTTCTTATTTTTATTTTGATTATATTGTGTTTATTTTATGGCACTATGAGATAGACTTTTCCTACTCTTGCTTAGAGTAAATGAACACTAGGAAGATTTTGTGATTGTGATTACTTTTTGGTTTAAAGAACATGCATCAAGCAGTATCCAGTATGTTTATTGTGGACCACCGCTAGATAAAAATGATATTATCATAACTGGCAGTAATAGGTACGATATAATACCTCTAGACTAGGGTGAAACCTAATTAATAGTGGGTTATAAGACTTGTAATGCATTCTTAGAAAGTGCGGTAGGCCTAGACACCCCTATCAATGACTTAAGAATAGGGTCACTATAATCGTAACAATAAGGAGCTAATCTACATTAGGTAGTACTTCATGGTCCAACTTAATCATAATCCTGATAAACCAAACTAAAAGCAACACAAATGAATTTCTAAAGGGATTCGATTCTAAGTATAAGGTTTCTTATTGTTGGTTGTCTTAATTGTTTTTTGTTGCCTCCAATAGTTAGTAATTTATTTTTACTACATTAGTTTAGTTTAGTTAATTCATAGTAGTTAATTAAACAAACATCTTTGATTGACGATTAGATAATAGAGAGAAGTGGAGTAAGGTAGACAACCTCTGTTCCTTGCAAAAAATGATCTTGGTACTTGTCACTGCTATACTTTGATTTTAGGTGCATTTGTCTATGAGTTCACATATTTTTTAGTACAGAAGGATTTGACACATCCACATTATTTATTACAGTAGTAGAAAAGGTTTGTTGTAAACTACGAACACACCATTGTATAGCATGGAATTACTTCATGACCATTATGAATGGACTGTTGGGGTTGGTTTAGCCTTTCGAGTCTGGGAAAATGCTTTGATCCCTTGTATTTCATTGTCACATTTGTGTGCTTTTTCTTGAAACATTTATCATGAATCTAGCCTCTGAGTCTCTAATCTATATCACTCTTGAGGGCAATCTTAGAAACACACAATGCTCCAAGCTTTGATTCCCCCTTAGATTGTTGATCTTATTTTAAATATATGGACTCCCAAGATTTTATCATTTGGCTTGGTAATACTTTTGGATATTTCACTATTAGGTAAGGATACAATTTGGGACTTCAAAAGAAGTCTGCTATTTTGTTAAATCTAGTAGGAAATTTCATGCGTTGCTCCAACCATCCAGATTCTCTACTATTCTGAAGTCTAACTAGGGCCCAAGATGCCCAAAAGTTGGCTGACATACCTTCTCTATTCATGGTGTCATAACTTACCAAAAATGATGTTCCACCTATTTTAAGAGCACCCAACCTCCTAGGACAATTGGATGAACTTTTTTTCAAGGCCATCACCAATGCCCTACACATCATTTAAAGTTTCGCTTGCTTGACTATTAGAAAATAAAAAATATTTCTCACCTTGACACAACCCCTTGCAGCCATTCTTAGGAGACCTATAGGAACATGTCCCATGCAAGTCACAATTGGCTAATTGATTACATGTACACAAGTTATGCAATCATGCGTGAGTTATGGTTTGACTTTACTAACAAAACTATAACAAAATGTAATATAAACCATAAAACATTGGCTAGGCTTTCATTGGAATCCAAGTTTTTAAAGTAGTCAAAGCATACAAACTTTTACATGATTAACAACATATAATCAATCATGTGCAATCATCGATACAAAAGTAAACTACGCTTACACCCAAAAGCAACTTTAAAGTACTACTCTACCATGTACATTGGTGGCAACAAGTGTATGAAAACTATACACTAAATTTCCTCTATTGAGATCCATAACAAAGCTCCCACTTTACAACAAACTCTCGATGGCAGCCTCCAAAAGCCCTCATTTATGTTTCACTAGCCTCTATCGGCCAAATAAGAAATTATAGCACAACAACTTAGAAAACAAATAAACCACAAAACTAGGATCACAAGGATTCAAATAAGTAAAAAACCTGCTCATGAGCCTAGCTCAACAACCCTCAATGGTTGTTGGCTCCACAAACAAAAAAATTGCACAATAAATGTTAAAAGAATGAGAATTAATGATTCTTAGTAAAGAATCCTCTAACCTACAAGAAAACCCTAAGGACAATTATATACATATATATAATATACTATCTACTACAAGCTCAAAACTATGCGAGGCCTAAACCTATGCACTTAGCATTTCAGTCCCTTGAGACTTATCCTTTGCCTAGTCTTCTTATGGGTGTCACTCTATGTCTAGTAAGTTTTGAACTCTAACTCACTCTTGGCAAGCCTTAGCTTACTAAAGTAGTGAGCTTAGCTAGCCCTATAGCCTTCCCTTGTTTGTTGTAAAGTGAACATGGTGGATGAACCACTCTTGAGTTCTTAGGAACTTACTAGGTGTACTAAGGCTTCACATAGTGCCTCAAGTACTAAGACTTGCCTAGGTCACTTGTGTACTAAGCTTCCACCTTAAAACTATACCAAGAGACCACTAGGTTCTCACATGCACCTTAAGCAATCTTGCCTAGGCTATAGGTGTAGGTGCACTAAACCTTCACGCAAGGGACATACCTATCCACCTTTACTTGGTTCACACTAATGGAATAGTAATGACCATGGTTGGACTCATTCACTAGGTTTCTTGGAACCCACCTAGGTGCACTAAGGTTTCCACATTGGGGCTTGAAACTCAAAAGTGCTGCTAGGCTCCTGATGGTACTAAACCTTACACCCAACTAATGGTGATACATTGTAGCCAATTAACCTAGTTTTCTCATCCCTTAAAAAGAAAATTTAATTAAACCTGGGCTGATTTAGGATCGGGGGAAAGTATGAAAATTCCAGCTCATTCTATTAGTTTTGCATGGGTTCTTAAATCGTCTCTATTGAACACTGAACCAAAACATAATGGCGAAAATAGTTTAACATGTCAATGTTGTTGAGTCCTGGCATCACACTCAATGCCACTAGCACTTTGGGGGCTTTCAATGCCTCCTAGTGGCCCTAGGGACGCCTCTATTTACCTCAAGCCTATATGTACACATGTGTCAAGCCATATTGCACCATTTAAACTAATCATATAGTGTCCACAAACCCCACACAAACCAGCCAAATGTCACTAGTCCATCGTGATCCATACTATCCACCAATCAACTCCATTCACAAATTCATATAAATTATACCACAAGCAAGCTATGAATGACATTAATTATGCATGAATTTTAAATCCCTCATATCAATTAACCTTGAACTAGCAGCAATCAAGGACAAAAAGGATCAAACTTCAAGTTTCAAAGGGTTTCACTAGGTTCCAAGTTTCCAAGGTACAATTAAGGCATATGGCACTAATTTAGCATAAACACAACAAAACCAAAACTTAATTGAGCTCAAGAAACATGAAAAGTTCAAGAACAAAGAGGCACCTCTAGAACACACTATGCCTAAGCAAGGAAAATACCCTAAAAGCTTTAAACCATGAAAAACAAGAGAAAAACAAGCAATTTTTCACTTGGGCACCAAGAAAACCATCAATTTCTACCAAAAGATCATGATCTCGAGGAGAACAGAGCAAGAAATCATGAGGAGAAGGAGAAGCTTCAAGTTTCCAAGTGAAAGAAAGGGAATAGTGTAAAAAAACAATCCTTCTCTGAAGCTTTCAAACAACAAAACCCCCCTCCTTAAACTTTTTTAAGTTTTGTGAAAATACCCCACCTACAAATGGTAACTAAGGGTTGAAACACTTAAGCAAATCTTAATTAACATTAGCTTTTATTTTTCTTCAAAAACATGATTTTTACTCCCAAGACCCATCCAAACCCTCCAAAGGGTAAAATGACCATTTTGCCCTTAGGTAAACCTAGTGCCACAAACCAGTCAGAACCAATTAACCCTTGGATAACTTATTTGATTTTGATAATTCACCTCTAATTAAGCCATTTAAGCCAGGGATTTATGAACTTACCTTGCTCACCGAGCTTTCTGCTATGAGGGATATAAGTTTTTCCCTACTTTGGAGAATTTGGTCCTTTAAATTCAATCTCCCTACCTTAAAACACTTTCCTAGGATATGGTGCCAATGTATCCCGACCAAACCCACCAAGGGGTGTCGATTCTACAACAACCCACTTGGTGCCAAACTACCTGA
This sequence comes from Aquilaria agallochum, assembly GCA_000696445.1. NCBI lineage: Eukaryota > Viridiplantae > Streptophyta > Magnoliopsida > Malvales > Thymelaeaceae > Aquilaria > Aquilaria agallochum. The sequence goes on along the minus strand of KK902911.1, from coordinate 14,462 downwards.
CTTGCAAAACTAATTCCCTTAAGTGCTTAAGTCAAGTTCAAACTCATATAGGTACTATGGCCAATGCCATTCTTTGTGCTCACATCCATTAGTACACAAATAATAGCTCACTGTTCTCCCCACCTTAGCCGGACCTTAGTTGGTTTGAAGCACCTTAGTGCAACTCATTCTTGAAGACTATGGTATGGTCTTTTACTACTCTTAGAACATGGTGGCACTAAAGGATCTCTGACTACTTAACCTATCCCAATAAATCCGGTGACCACAACTCTTTAGCACCAATCTTTGTGCTCGAACCTCGTAGTGCAAGATAGCTTAACAAGTTTTGAAAACTTTTCCTCTAACTCACACTGATAGTTACTTACTCAAGGCTTGACACTAGTCAAATTCCCTCACTCTCTCCTCTATGCCAGAACCTACTAGTGTAAGCTAACTTGAAAAGTTAAACCTGTCCATTCATGCTCGCACTTAAAAAGTTTCACCTTAGGTTTAGCATTCAATATCCCTTTACCAAACTTGCTAGTGTAAGCCAGCCTAAGGAGTATGAAAGTCACCCATTAACTCTTGTACAAACAGTTTATCAATGTAGGTTCAGTACCGATTGGCTCCTAATGATCATTAAACTAAGTGTGTCACTAGTGCATTATCGCCTTTCCACATACACCACTAGCACCTAAAGCATACTACACTTCAAGCTCCATAATACTCTAAAGCTCTTCTGAATAAGTGAACAACTGAGAGTTACAGGTCTTGGTGCAGCACAGAGTACACATATTTGATGTTCCCTTTAGATAGCCCCTGTGCATCAAGCGCCCTGATGCGTTGGGCAAGGTACACATGCACCAACCAAGCACCATGGTCATACTACTTTTGCTACTCTGAAGCCTCCTACACCCATCTGTTAACTAGAGAAAAACCTTCTGCCATTAGCGCCAAGACCTCCAAGCAGCCAATAGTCCTTAAGCCTCGTTTGTCCCCTCTCAACTCAAGCTTTCCAGTATTTAGTGATGAGACTACTGATATACTACCCTAGCCAAAGGTTTTGACATTTCAGCTACTCCACTTGGAGTATCCCAGGTGCCCAACTTACACACCAAGTCCTCTCGCCACCCTGTAGTCAGAGCCTAACAGTCTACACACACCAAACTAACTCCTCAAGTGTGTCTTTAGTACACTTATTTCTTGACCACTAATACTTACCTCGTGCTAAAAGCACCTATGGTTCCTTATCCAAATTGTAAGGTTTTACTTGATCCTAGGCCGAACTAAGTATCTTTGGGTTGGTAGCCAACTATACACCTCAACCTGTTTCACTAGGCTTTGACATGCCTACGGTACCATTTAATTTCCAAACTCCCTCCTAGCCCTCCCCGGCCTCTAACACTATCAAGAATTTCCTCAAAGCCCATTCTTTACTTATGCTATGGTTACAAAAATCCATCTCCACCTTCCATGCTTAACTTCCAAACCATAACTACACTATCTCATCCTCATGTCGGAATGATGTACCTATGCCATCTATCGCTTCAACCAACATGCTCGATGGGAGAATTAATTTCACCATTTACTTCTGTTAATTATTAGCAAGTGGTTAGCCATGGAAATCATGTGGGTGGCTCATCCTCTATAACTCTTCTTAGTGCTCGAACTATGCACACTAGGACCGATTTTATCCTCTCGGAGTTTTGAGCCCACCCACTAGCCTTCAACCAGTCTTACAAAGCACTAGCACTTCCCTATAAGGCACTTGGGTCAAGTGACATGCTTTTACTTCAGGCTTTAAACTAGCTTAACCAAAATCCACTTTAACCAGGCTTCAAACCTTTGACTTCTTTATACTCTAATGAACACAAAAACCACTGAACTCATAAAATAGACACCTAAGCATAACTGTACATATACTAGACTAGCACTTTAATTACTAAATAGTTTACATAACTAGGTAGGAGATTACCTTGCCATGTGGTTACTTCTTAGTCACCTCTAAACTGGTCATTGTGAAATCTTCCTTATGGGAGCTCCTTGGACACTACCCCGAAGGGTCAAGGCTAAACCTTCTCTTTCTGGCATCAATCGGTCATTCTTGACTTGATAATTCAATGTTTTATTAACTTATTGGCACTAACATAAAGCATCAAGTGATCAACACAGTGTCATCAATTCCACTTAGGACATAATCCTTTACGTAGTCAACTAGTTTCACTAGTCAAGTCTCTTCTTTCACAAGTCACCTTGGTGGCCCCTAACTCCACTTAAGCTTGAGATGATACCACAAGTCACCAACTATCCCTTGGTCTATGATTTTCATTCCTATTGCTCGGGTTCTCTTATTACCATCTGGTGGTCAAGCCAAACCCCTAGCAACAACTCTACTCCTACCAACTCTAACCTAGGGTATACAGCTAGTAGAAAAAAAAAACCTATCTATCCATTTACCCCTAATTGAGTTTCTTACTCCTTTTTTCTTCTCCTGTGGTTACCTCCTATATTGCATCATTAAAAATAAAATTAAAAATTACCTATTTACCTTTTCAACATCTAACTGAACCTTTCTATTGATCCGTTACTTTAAGGAACTCATCTGTTCAACTTAGAAGTCATTTCATTACCAACTATGTGAACCAAAATAAACTCATGAAAAAACATAACCTATGGAAACTTAAATTTTTTTGAATCTAAGGCATTTGAGACTTTACTTATGTGGGTTCACGAACTAACAAGTGGGTCTAAGGGTTCTAGCTATTACCCCAACACTTAGTGCATTCACGGATCCTAATGTACTCAGCCTACCCTTAGTCCCATTCAACAGTACTGCCCAACAAGCCAAATAAAACTATGCTAACAACTTATACCCAAAATTACTAAAAGAACAAAAAAACTTATACCTCATTCAAGAGTTAACACATCCTGGTCTACTCCTTAGTGGCCTACAATGATGGTCATTGAATTCCTCTTCATCACTAACTTAAGGCATTTGGGCCTTTGGCATCAATGTCCTACTATTGAAGGAAAATTACAAAAGTGCTCCACTACATTGCTTCATAGCCTACATGACCAAGTGTTAATCACTTAGGTCAGTGTAGCTTCAGCTCCTTCCCAGTCACCTAACCCATCAACAATTAGTGGTTCAACTTCTAGAACTTCAAGAGTAATCACCTTTGAGGTTTCCATACCCTCCCAGTCATATAAATTATATCACCTACCTTAAGTTTGAGATTTGAAAATCATTTAAAAGGATGGTGGTCACATCCCACCTACTTGAGCCAAGGTGTTGGCCTACCTTGGAGCAAGCCAAAACAACTACCCCAATTTGCCATACTAGGCCACTAGGATTCCTTTCTAAACCACTAACGTCCAACTTGTACCTAACCTAGTTTTCACCACAGCAACCGATAGCCAAAGCCAGATGGCAACTCAAAGATGTTGGTTAGTACTGACTTACCCAGCACAAGGGCAATCTACTATATCTTAGTTCCTAGCCTCCAATGACCATGACCAAGCTCTAATACCAACTAGTAATGCCCTTCATAGCCCTACCCAGGAGACCTATGGGAACATGTCCCATGCTAGTCAAAATTGGCTAACGGATAACATGTGCATAGTTAAAACTTTCATTCTCCTAGTTAATTAATGTACTATGCAATCACGCACCAATTATGCTTTAACTTAACCAATAAAACCATAATAAAACATAATATAACCCAAAAAAAATTGCCCGGGCTTTCATTGGAATCCAAGTTTTAAAGCAGTCATAGCATACAAAACTTTTATGTGATTAACTACATATAATCAACCATGTGCAAGAATCCATACAAAAGTAGACTATGCTTGCACCTAAGAGTGACTCTAGAGTTCACTACTCTACCAAGTACATTGGAGGCAACTAGTGTATGAAAGCTATACACTGAATTCCCACAACTAAGATCCCCAACTAAGCTCCCACCTCAGAACAAAATCCTGATGGCAAGATCTAAAAGCCATCTCTTGTGTTTCACTAGCCTTTGCCAGCCAAATAAATGATTGTAGTTAGCACAACAAGTTAACCAATAAGTAAACTACATAACTAGAATCACAAGGATTCAAATAAGTAAAATACCTACTCCTGAGCCTAGCTCAACAGCGCTCAATGGTTGTTAGCTTTACAAATGCAAAATTTGCACAATAAATGTTAAAGGAATGAGAATCAATAATTCTCAGTAAGGGATCCATCAACCTGCAAGAAAATCCTAAGGAAAAGTATATATATATAATACGTAATCTACTGTGAGCTCAAAATAGTGTAAGGCATAAACCTATGCATATAGTTTTTTAGCCCCTCATGACTTGGTTTTACCACTTTGAGTACTTAATTACACTGGTCAGATTTAGTGAGCTTAAGTCCCAGGCAACATATATCCTATAGGCTAAGTAGAACATGCCCACCATAATTATCCTTGTGGCCCACTTGGCCTTTCTGCAAAAATGTGTATACTGGTCTTACCATCACACACATATTCACAAACAAGTATAATTGGCAGCGTAGAAAATGAGCAAAACCTCATCTCATGTCAATATGACATTCACGCAAAATTCCATGCACACATACAATCACATGCATACTTGGTGTACTTGGCGCTCTTTCATGTGTTTAAACTTTCATGTTGTGTACAACTCAAATATTACCCATGTCCTCTTGTGCCCTAATGGTTTTAAAACCTTTAATATGCTTAAAAATTCATAGGGAAACAAGTTTGAGACATTAAATACATCTAATATTGCAATTATGGACTTCTACACTCAATATGGTAGATTTGGCAATACTGTTTGAACAGTATCCAGCAAAATAAGCCAAATTTGATAGGTCATAACTTTGGCTATAAGAAACCAAATCCAGTGATTCAAAATCCAAATTCTCCATATTGAAGTGTTCTATGTGTGGCTAAAATTTTAGATCCAAAATCATTGTGTACAGAAAGTTATGGTAGTTGGAGTACAGGGAACTAAATTTGAGCAACTAATGAGCAGAAGGCCCATACAAACTTTCATAAAAGTCATGCACTTCAGTTTTAGGTGCAAAACCAACATCAATTGTTCCATACATGTCTTAGACACATGGGGAAAAAATTACCCTAAATTTTAAGTCATTACATAGGCATCAAACACCATACACTTCAAAATAGCCCATAAGCACCATATGGACAAAATTATACAAACACTTCAAACTACACTTCATCTATCCATCTATCATTCACACACTATACATACAACATGCCTAGATCATTTAAATGAATTAATGCACTACATACATGTCATAACTTAGTTGATATGAACACTAAGCTTCTTGGAGAACTTCAAAAGCAGTAAGCACTTTAGAAACTTAAAGGGACCAGCTGATGTGTAAGGCAGATTGTACCATTACTAAAAATAGCTATGTTGCACCAAAAATCATGAAACTTTCTAGTTTGCAACTGCACATATTGAAGTTAATGTATCTAAAATTTCACAAAGAAAATCGAAGCACAGCCATTAGTTTGAATGCACTCTTTCAAGTGCTCCTAAAAATGAGAAAAAATGGGGTAACTCTCTTTAAAGAAACTTAGTGAGGGCTTATCTTTAATAACATGATCTTCCAGGTACAAACCTAAAATCCAAATACATAAAAACAAAAAAAAAACACAGCACATATATGCAAATATAGCCATCCAAATGCACAAACAATCACAACTACATTCAAATGCAATGCTAGCAGCAACACAACATTAAGGTTAGTCCATAAACAATTAAATAAACAATATGTAATCACTATGGCTGTTACTACCTTAACAAATGAGAAAATTATTGTATAAAGGCATAATGGTTATAAACCATTATATAGCATGATTTTCCCCATAGTGAATGGAATGTGAAGGGTAAAGTGTGTAATCTACACCTCTTTAAAAATTTCCACACAACGGTTACTTGACCCTCAAGGAAACCCTAAGGGATTGCTTGGTTAACAAGTAACCTATGAACTTTATTATAAGGTTTCAAAACTTGGGTACTCAATTGTACAACTTTAAAGAGGGGTTTAAAGGTATTTGAATGTTATGGAAGCATTTTTTTGAAGGCCACATTGCATAAAGGAAATAAAGGCTATTATCAAGAACCTAGGACAACTAGGTTTACAATTGTTCACAAAAATAACTTAAGCATGGGATGATCTTTGACATGGATTAAAGATGGCCATTTCTAACATTAACCCAACCTTTTATTTCTAGATTCTAAGTAAAAAATGTGGGCTAAAGATTAGCCAAAAAGTCTTTGCTTAAGGCATACTTATAGTGACCTAAGTGAGAGTTAAGGTTAAACTAATCAAACGAAGAAAATATCTAGACTTTCTTTCCTTTCCTTAGACATTTCAGCCATAACCAGCCATAGCCTTCATATTCACTCCTCCATAAGCTTCCATAGCCACCATAGCTCAAGCTATTAAGAAATCAAAATGGAAGGTAATCGGATGCACCAAGAATAAGAAAAACCCTAGTTTTCGGGTTTATTGTGCAACACTTGTTTTAATCAGCCTTCACAGCCCAAGACAAGGGTTTTATCTAGGTTTCATCACTATTTACTATTCAATTCTGATGCCCAAACATCCATTAAGCTAAGACCCTAAGCTTGGAAGAGAGCCAAAAGCTTGATGAACCATGTTTATGTTAAGGGGGAAATTGCACCTAGGGTTTCAGCCCTACAGCTTTGGTGCTTTGTTATGGCAGTGAAATTTAGGGTTTTTAGAGCCCAAGTTAGTACTAAATAAGGCTAATTAACCTCTTAATACCAAGCACTAGCTTGACGAGGGCTGCCTTAGTGATTACAAAATATTTATTTGATTGTTTATGAACTAAGCCCAATGCGTTTATTGTTGCCATCATTACATTTGTTTGTTGCTGTGTTGTTTGTGCATTTGGATGGATGTGCTTGTGTATTTATACTGTATTTTTGTGTTTTAGTGTCTTTTAATTTTAGGTATATTACTGGAGTTTGAAGATTTAATTGATAAGCCGTTACTAAGTTTCATTCAATAAACTTACCCTTTTTCTGTCCATTTTAGGAGCACCTAAAAGAGAGCATTCAAACTAATAGCTTTCATTTTAATTTCTTTGTGAAATTTCAGTTATATTAACTTCCATATGTGTATTTGTAAATTGGAAATTTTCATGAATTTTGGAGCAAATTAGCTATTTTTAGTAATGGTACTTTCTCCCTTATGCAGTAGCTAGTCCTTTCAAATGTCTGGAGTGCTTAGCGCCTTTAAAGTTCTCCATGAAGCTTAGTGTACGTGTTAACTAAGTTATGGCATGTATGTAGAGTATAAAGGCATGTTAATGAGTTGGGTATGTTGTATGTACATTGTGTGAATGATATATGGATCAACGGAGAATAATATGAAGTGTGTGTGTGTGTGTAATTTTGTCCATACTGGTTCTTATGGACTGTTTTGAAGAGTATGCTATTTGATGCTTAGATAATGACTTAAAATCTAGGTGAATGGTTTCACCATGTGTCTAAGACATGTATTGAACTGCCCATGTTGGTTTTGTACTTGGAAATGAAGTGTATAAATTTTAAGAAATTTTATACGGGCATTATGGTCACTAGTTGCTCAAAATTGGTACCCTGTACTCCAATAGCCATAACTTTCTGCACTTAATGAGTTTGGCTATGAAATTTTGACCACACTTAGAATACTTCAATATGAAGAATTTTGCATGAATCACTGGATTTGGTGCCTTGTAGCAAGAGTTATGGCATGTCAAAGTTGGCTGATTTTGCTGGGTATTGTTCATATGGTCAATTTTACCCGATTAAGTGTAAAATCTATAATGGCAATCTTAGATGGATTTAATTTCTCAAGCTTATTTCCCTATCAATGTTTAAGTGTATTAAAGGGTTTAACACCAATAGAGAATGGGAGGACATAGGTAGAATTTGACTTGGACATGGTTTGAAAGGTTGGACATATGAACAATGGGCACCAACAGCACCAAGTGTGCATATGATTGTACATGCACTTGGGGATTTTAGTCAAATTCCATATGTTTCAAGAATAAAGAATTTCATTGTCATCATTAGTTCAAGATGAAATTGTATGTGAATGTATGAGTAATGGTTGGACCATTATACATATATTTACATAAAGTCCAAGAGCGCCACTTGGATAAATATAGTGAGCATGTTCTGCTTGGCCTACAAGACATGTATTGTCTAGGACTTGAGCTCACTAAATCTGATCACTGTATAGAAGCACTCTGAGTGGTAACAATGGCAACCCTACTCACGCTAATGCTTGGTCTTATGAGGTTAATTGGTTTTAGTTAGTACAAACTTGGTCTCTAGAAACCCCTATAAACATTGCCAACATTGTGCACAAATACACTAAGGCCAAAACCTTACGTACACTTTCCCCCTTATCCTAAACTTGGTTCATAGAGCACTAAGCTATCTTCCAAGCTTTGTCTTAGCTTCATGCATGTCTGATTATCATCACAATACACTAAAAAATCATGAAACACAAAGATAAAACCCTTACCTTGGTTATGAAGGCTGAAAAAACCAAGTGATCCTCAATAAACTCGAAAACTAGGGTTCTGCTCTCTCTTGATGGATTTGATAGCTTCTTTTTGCTTTCTTTTGAAAACTTGAAGTATGGTGGCTATGGAGGCTTTTGTTGGAGCTAAGGAACCGGCTGTGCCTAATGAGGGCTAAAAATGGCAAGGAAATGGGAAAGAATTATAGATATTTCCTTAGTTTACTTTGTTTAACCTTAGCCCTCACTTAGGTCACTATAAGTATACCTTAAGTAAGGCATTTTCACCTCATCTTTTGGCCCACATTTCACTACATGAGCTGGCCATGGAAAGGGTGGCATACTATTAAAAATGGCCACATTTGACCTTTGTCAAAGATCTTCTCATCCTTAAGTTATTTTACGGACATTTGTAAACCTAGTTGTCCTAGGTTCTTAAATAATAGCCTTTACTTCCTTGATGGAGCCACCAAAAATTGCTTTTGTAAATCCCTCTAAAAGCTCTCTTTTAAAAGTTATGCTATTGAGTACCTAAGTCTTGTAATCTTACAATAAAGTCTTGTAAATCCCCTCACATTCTATTCACAATGGTGAAAATTATACTATAAATTGGTTTAGGACCATTATGCCTTTATACTATAATTTTCCCATTTATGAAGGTGGTAACACTTCTCCCCCCTCCCCCCTAAAAATTTTGGTCCTCTAAAGTTACCCTTAGCTTGGGGTATTCATCTGGATACCTTTCAAGCATTTCATTTTGTGTTTCTCAAGTTGCTCCTCTTTCAGAATGGTGTGACCATTATACTTTAACCATGTGAATCAGCTTGTTTCTTAGCTTTCTAGTATCCTTAGCTAAGATAGCTATAGGTTTCTCTTCATATGTCAGGTTAGGCTCTAACTCTATGTCTTCCACTGCTATAGCATGCTTTGTGTCCAATAGACACTTCTTAAGCATATCGACATGGAAAAAATTTTGGATACTTAGCATACTTGGTGGTAGAGCTAACCTATAGGCCACCTTGTCGACTCTGTCCAATATTTCACAAGGACCAATGTACCTTGGAGATAGCTCACTTTTTTTGCCAAATCTAAAAGAGCTTTTGGTTGGTGCTACTTTGAGCCACACTTTATCACCAACTTCAAACTCTAAGTCTCATCTTCTTTTGTTCACATAAGCAATGGTCCTTTGATTGCATGTCCTCAATCTTTCCTATATTTCCTTGATTTTGCTTGCTGTCTCTTTAATTATCTCAAGACCCAACTCTACCCTATCTAAGGCTTCCACTAAACAGTGGGGTTTCATGCACCTTCTCCCGTAAAGGGCTTCATAAAGTGTCATACCATTGGTGCTTTGATAGCTACTATTATAAGATAACTCCACCAATGCAAGTGTTGATCGCATTCACCCTTGAAATCCAAGACAAAACTCTTGTGCATGTCTTTAAGTATATCAATCACTTTTTCAGTTTATCCCTCAGCTAGAGGATGATAAGCAATACCCAGGTGGATTTTAGTTCCACAAAGCACTCCAAAATCTAATTGTAAACCTTGGATCTTTGTTTGGCACTACGGAGTCTGGCACTTCATGTAATCCTACTATTTCTTTAAGTACATTTGTGCCAACTTTTCCAGTGAGTCTATGATCTTCATTTACAAGAAGTGGGCACACTTGGTTAACCTATCCACAATGACCCAGATTGTGATATGCCTTAATCTAGTCATAGGCAACCCAACTAAGAAATCCTTATTAATGTTACCCCACTTCCTTACTAGAATGGGTAGAGTTTGTAGTGTTCTTACTAGCTTTGGATGCTCTACCTTCACCCTTTGGCATGTTGCACATTTAGAGACATATATGACTATGTCCTTCTTCATGTTTCGCCACTAAAAATGTGTCTTCAAGTCTTTGCACATCTTTTCACTTCCAGGATGGATATTTAGTTTTCTAGTGTGAGCTTCCTCAACTATCTCATTTCTGAGTTCTTGCTCATGAGGCATATATATTATGTTCTTGAAGTACAATAATCCTTGCTTGTAGGTGAAGGATTCATACTATGACCCTATGTCTTCCCTCAAAATCTTCTTCAGATTAGGATCTGCACCTTATGATTTTTTTTTATCTCCTCAATCCATCAAAATTGCATAATCAATGTACAAAATTGTGCTTCCTCCAACTTTTGCCACTTCTGCCAAAGGCATAGCAATCTATTCTCCGCACTAGTATCTACCAAGGATCAACCCTTTAGCAAACCAGTGTACTTCCTACTTAAGGCATCTACCACTAGATTGCTTTTGCCCTCAGTGTACTCAATGCTGCAGTCATAGTCTTTAATATACTCCAACCATCTTTGTTGGCTCATGTTCAACTTTTTTTGAGTGAACAAGTACTTTAGGCTTTTACGGTCAGTGTATATCTCAAATGACCTTCCCAATAGGTAATGCCTCCATTGCTTTAGGGCAAAGATCACTACAGCAAGCTCTAGGTCATAGGTAGGGTTGTTTTGCTCATAGGGTCTCAATTGCCTTGACCCATAACCAAGATCAGGTAGGATTAGTATTAGAGCTTAGATCAATTTACTCTTCAGCTATTGAAATTTTTGTTCTTTTCTCACTTTTTAGTCCACTCAAAATTTTGACCTTTCTTGATCAGTTGAGTAAGAGCTGAGGCAATCATGGAGAATTCTTGTACAAATCTCCTGTAATAGCCTGCCAATCCTAGGAACTTTCTAACTTCCATTATGCTCTTAGGTCTCTCCCACTCTTGCATAGCCTTAGCCTTTTCAAGGTTTACTTTAAGGCCTTGTGCATCAATAGTATGTCCTAGGAAAGACACTCCTTTTTAACTAGAAATGGCACTTGAAAAATTTGGCATATAGTTGATTGTCCAATAGTGTGTTCATGACAGTTCTTAAGTGATGCTCATGTTCACTTTCATCCTTGGAATACACTAGGATGTCATCAAATACCACTACAAACTTGTCCAAATATGGTTTGAACACACAGTTCATCAAGTCCATAAATGTAGCAGGAGCATTAGTCTAGCCAAAGGGCAGGACTATGTCTCATAATGCTAGTATCTTGTTCTTAATGTTGTCTTGGGTATATCCTTCGTTTTTACCCTTAACTAAAAGTACCCAAATCTCAAATCAATATTCGTCATCAAGTCCATAAATGCAACAGGAGCATTAGTCAAGCCAAAGGGCAGGACCATGTACTCATAATGCTAGTATCTTGTTCTAAATGTTGTCTTGGCATATCCACCTCTTTTACCCTTAACTAAAAGTACCCAAATCTCAAATCAATCTCAAAGAAGATATTTGCTCCCTTGAGTTGATCAAACATATTCTCAATCCTAAGGTGTGGATACTTGTTCTTAATGGTCACAACATTCAGTTTTTTATAATCAATGCACAATCTCAATGATCTATCCTACTTTTTCACAAACAGAACTGGAGCTCCCTATGGTGAAAAACTTGGTCTTATGAACCCTTTTTCAAGTAGTTCATCAAGTCGTTTCCTAAGCTTAGTCATCTATATGATTCACATTCTGTAAGGAGGTATAGGTATTGGTGTAGCTATATGTTGTACCTCAATCTTAAATTCAATCTCTCTTGGAGGAGGAATACCTGGCAGGTCTTTAGAAAAAACTTATGGAGGAAAGTCTTTCACTACAGGTATCCTACTAACCTCTTCTTCAATCTCAACATCATTCAACACATAGTATTCATCTTTAAAAATCATAAGAATTTTATCTAATACTTCTAGTTCCATGGCATGCATTTCATACACTAATTCCTTAGAATTCACTAATGCATGCACTTCATTACAAGGCAATGTGATTTATTTTTTGGCACAATCAATCTTTATACTATACTTAGCCAACCAATTCATACCCAAAACAATATCATATTTTGGACTATTTAACACTAGCAGATCAGTCACAATCTCAGTCTTTCCTACTACTAGTCATAGTTCTTAGCTAGTTCATTAGTGAAAAGACATTGACTACATGCTATTCTTACTAATGATATGTGATGCCCGACTGCATCTTTGTCATGTGACATTGTGACTTCGGGAGAGACTTCCTGAGAGGGAGAGCGTCTGGAGTGTAAGTTTCCAGGGGAGAGTACCTGAAATGCTCAGAAAACAGGGTTAGGAGGTCCCTGGTGTGTTTTTCCGGGGAGGAGCCTCCGACACCCAAGTCAGTGCCCTGAGAGGAGATAGAGGAGGGACAAAGAGGAATAGATGGCCTTGCCTTTGTGTGTTTTCTCAGGGAAAGAGGGTCCCATCCCTTGCCAGGGCGTGTTTCCTGGTATTTATAGGAGTGCCCAGCCCATTCAGATCATGACACGTGTTCGGTTAGATGTTCTTTGTACCTTCGGGCGTAGGGAACATGTAGCCGCTTATAGGCTCTTTGAGCCTTGGACTGAGACAGGCTGTGATAGGACTCGAACGGCGTCGGCGCATCAAACCGCCGTTTGAGGTGGCGTGTAGCCCCTGTGGGCGACATGTCAGAGGCTCCTTAAATGCTCATGCCGTACTCCCGAGGTTCTTTGGACGAGGTCGTCCTTTGGTACGAATGCCCTTCTTCGAGAATTATGCCGGTGGTTCAGGGACTTCCCTGGTTTGGGGGTTCCGCCTTCGGGGAGGGTCTCTCCTGCTTGCGATAGCTAGTCGTTTATCCCCGAAGGCGATCCGTTCGGTCCCCCGAGGGAGCTGGCAACACCTCTAACGTGTCTGGCGTTCTAGCCGAGGTCATGGGTTCGGGGCGTTCTGCTTCGCTCCTTCCGAGGTCAGTGTTAGTGCCTCCTTCGGATGACGCCAGGTTTCCAGTCCACGCTTCTGGCAGGAAATATATAGTGAGAGAGGCGATAGCCCTTCGGCTATCACAGGCCCCCCCTCCAGAAAGCCAAAGTGGAGACTTCGGCTTGTCAGCTTTTTGGAGAAGGTCCTTCGGGGCCTTGGGCGTAATACCTGTGCCGAAGATGGACCTTTTTGTCCGAAGACATAGGCTGTTCACCCATAGCCTGTCTTTTGGTGCCTTCGAGGTAGCCTACTTCTCCCTTCTGTAGGTCTGCGCAACGTCGCGTCTTGTAACCAGGCGTGTCAGTCTGGAGCGGCGCGCCAAGGACTCTGGGGTGTTAGAAAGTGTGTCTCTCTTTTGGCGTGATGGCTGACACGTGGCAGCTTGTTATTGGCAGGGGTGCATCGGATAGGGCAGGTGCGCCTTTTTATGAGCACCGAGCAGTTATAGCGACTGTTCGTCTTCGCGGAGCACTCATGACGCCGGTTCGCCTACCCCCCTCGGCCTATATATACACCACTTCGTCATAATCTCTTTTTTCTTCTGCTTTTGCTCTCCTCTTGCCTTCCGATTCTCTTCTGTTCTTTGCGACGGTGCTGTTTGACGGAGTTTTTTCCGGTCAGTTTTCACGACGGCGTCTTCAAACCCAGATTTCGGCAAAAGATTTGGTGGGTTTTGATTTCCAGAGCCTTTTGATTTTAAAGCTTTCCCGAATTCATTTTTTCATTCCCCAAAGTCATCTTTTCCTCCAAAAATGTCTTCGCCAACTGTTTCTCCTATCCCGGAAAGTTGACTTCCCCTTGCTAGTCATACTTGTTGTACGACCTCGGAAAAATTAGAAAGATGGACCAAGAAATTTTTTCTTCCTTCTTATGCCACCACTAGACTTCCTGGTCCTTAGGAGGTCAGTTTTATGAACCGTCAAAATGAGGTTACCGTTTTTCGCGCCCAACTGAAGGCCGAACTTCAGTACCCCCCGTTAAGGGTGATTTGCAACTTTTGCCAGTTTCATGGCATTGCCGTGAATCAACTTCCCCCGAACTCATACTGCTACTTTAACGCCTTCCTTTGCATGTGCGGCATTTTCAAAATAGAACCCCACTTCATTCTTTTTTT
>KK902910.1:0-41221 GCA_000696445.1 Aquilaria agallochum | reverse complement strand
GACGTATACTCCAATTCTATAGCAATTACAGTGATTGTAATACTAACAGCAAAAACAATAAAACAACCTTTAACAACCATTTACCTGAATATTCAACCTTTCTCTCAAAGCCTTATGCCTCTTCCTGTTCTTCAGCCTATTTCTTCCTCTTCTTCCAATTACAATTTCAGTATCATTGTAAAAACCAGCTCCTCTACCATACACTGCACAATCGTACCACAGAAGAATATTAAGGCTTACAAGACTTCAGTTCATCCTTATACAACCCAGACAAAAAATCAGTTTCACTATTCTCCTGGTACCTGGGCAATGTATGCTGCCATATATATAACAAGCTTACTCCTAGAACAAGCTCCACAGGCTCACCTCAATATTGATCTAAATCCAGAAATAAGTGATCGGAAATGATATTAGCAGCCAAATTGATCGAGTGAACAACCATAAATTGATGGAATTGGAACTGCAAAAATAAAAATACCTGCAATAGGATTGCTCGCGACAAGCTGTTATGCATATACCAAATTGATTTGCAGAGAAAGGTGGCGTTGGCTTAGAATCGACAATGGAAGTTCCAATCGACGTGCTTGCTGGCTCGCCAAAGTCAGCTACTTGCCTGGCCAAAGAAATTACAGTCAGCTCCGGTGCCTGTCGGGATCGTCGATGTCAAGGCGACAAATTACCATGACTAACACTACTACTTCAACGATGACTTTGTCGTCAAAGCTGGAGGTGCTTCGTCACCAAAAACCGGAACATCAAGCAAGAATAATCGCGATGAAAAGGAGGATTGTGCCGACAAAGTTCATGGAGGCAAAACAGAGAGTCAACAATCTTGGCCCGCTAGCAACAAAGTTTGAAGATCTTCTCTTCTCAACTGCGAAACCGAAATTGAACATGAGAGGTCTTCTCCGCCGCCCCAATCCAGACAATCGCCAGCGATGTCGCAACTCTCCACGCCGCCTGTCTCTTCGTCTTCTGTTCAACGAAGCCCCTTTTTTTCTTACCGAAATTGAACATGAGATATCTTCTCCGCCGCCCCAATTGAGACAATCGCCGGCGATGTCGCAACTTCCAAGCCGCCTGTCTCTTCGTCTTCTGTTCAACGAAGCCCCTTTTTTTCCTTTTTATTTAAGTAACTGATTTGCCTTTAGTATTGCACAACTTAAAATTTTAAGGACTTCCATCGTAATTCTACCAAAATAAATAATGACTTGGTCAAAGCCTACTAGGACTGCCACATATATACCACCTAAACCAAGGTATGTACCTGCTCAGGTACTGTAGAAAGATCCTTTTGACATTCATATTTGCAATTGGATATATGAAATTTCGTTCAAGGCGTTAAGGAGAATGAAAAAGCGGTCGTTTTTCAAAATGGAAACTGCTTTTCTGTGAGCCAGTAATTGCCTTTTGTTTTTGTGTGCGGCCTTTTCGGCTATGGTGTCATAAAGGCATTTATGGGGAAAGAGCGGTTGCCTTTAATAAATCAGTAACGTTTTCCGTGAGACTTCAATAGTTTTTTATTCCTTTTGTGAATAATTAGTGTAAAATAAAAAAACAGGGATGAATTTGTGAGCGATACTGATATAAATACTTCTAATTGGGGACGTTTTATTTAGTAAGAGACACTATCCAAACTAACTTACTTTTATAACTTAACATTTTGGTCTAATGGCTAAGGGCTCTAAGAAATATGAAGGGTCCAAGGTTTGGATACTAAATTTTTCATTTCCTCTAACATGTCATATAAAAACTGGTTCGGTTATCATTATGATATAAAAAAAGTTGATATGACAATTTTTCTAATTAATAGTATATCTCTTCTTGTAAACTTGTATAACTTGTATGATGATACTAAATATTAGAAAAAAAACCTACTTTCATAATTGTTTTTCATTTTTAAAAATCGAACCGACCTGAGCCCACACAAAACCTGGATGATCATTGGATTGGATCAATTTAGGCCATTTGATACGTAGGTTGAATCGATTTGATAAGCACTCCTACTTTCCCTTGTGTTAAAATTCAAGGAGTTTGGGCATAGCACTCCGTCAAGGGTGTGCACTACCGCGGAGACACCCAAATTGCGAGGCCCATCAAACATTGGAACAATCAAGTTAACACCTAAGCCCAACGATTCTTCAGTCTGAACGGAAAGTAGGTTACCAACAAACACAAACTGATAGGCCTATTAATAAACTAATAACAAAATTAATAGCCCGTTAAGGGACAAAAAGAGAGACCAAAAAAAACCGCAACAAATCCGTTGCCTAAGCATTTCAAAACAAAGAAGTTTATACTTCACCCGTTTAAAAAAGGATGAAACGAATTATTTTTTTTTACAATCATAAAAGGAATAAGATATTTTTTTTCAGAATATTTTTAACATCTAATTTACTTTATTACTCTCATTTAAACTATTGGTACACAAAACTTAAAAAAGAATATTTTTTTCTAATTTTCATTGAAACTCTTCCTACACAAACCCCAAAAATAAATATATATATTTTTAATCATTATTTAAACCCTCACTGCACATAATCCAATTGTTTTTTTAATTTCAGTTTCAGGGGAAAAAATAAAAAAAAATATAAACTACATACATTTTAATCTTCATAGTAGAGAAATGCATTATCTTTTTCGGATGAAGAGAGTAATACTTTTCCTTAGACAAAGAGCTTGTCGCCCTGTTGGTCACCGAAATCCCTTGGGCTGCCATTGTTGTTGCTTCAATACCGCTAGCAGCATTCCGCAAGCCTGGCTATGATGAGATTTTTGAGACTTTGCCACTAAATCAACACCTGACAACGCACCAACCATTTGAAAGAAGCTTTTCTCCACCTGTGAAGTCATTTCTTCTGGAAAAAATGATGCATGACTGATTGGATTTTCGTGACTCTACCAATTCAAGAATTTTACCATGGTTGTTCCTTTTCATTCGAAAATATGGAAGCTTGCCATATGAACTATGATGCTGCCGTCTCATCCCCCCTGTTGGGTTTTAGGAAAATTTTCTCTGAGTTGAAATAAACCATTTGATTTTTTCCCCTTAGATTAATTAATCCATGACTTCAATGCCCAATTCTTATAGTACAAATATTGTCTTCAAAATTCCCCCACTCGACTTGTAAAAAGAAAGATTATTGTTAAACAAATATAAGAATTTTAGCATCAAATCTCATGAACCCTTAAAATTTTTTAGAGATTGAAGTTGCAAAGGCTCTCCTAGTGTTTTCTCTACTTTGAATGTCGAGGTAGTTAAATCCCAAGTTATGTTCCCTTAAATAAGTTTTATTAAGCAAGGAAAGCAAGCTAAGTAAGATTAAGTTGAGTTTCAAAGTGTAGGGCAAAATGGTAATTTTGACCCAAGTTAGTGGCATGATTGTAATTTCAATGAAATTAGGTTCATGCAGGTATTTTGAGGTAATTAAGTTAAGACCATAAGTGTTTATAGCCATTTGAACCAAGAGTGGGAGTTAAGCATGAAAAATGCACTCAATGAGAAATTGAACTATTATGTCTTATAATGACTTAAGTGACTTAAGGTCAAAGTGTTTGGGTAAGAAAATACCTTTTAATGGGACCAAAGAGTGATGGTGCAGGAAGAGTTTAAGTGGTCTAAGTCAATCAAAGTTAAGTTTGAGGGCCAAAGTAACAAGTAGAGGAGAATTGGGTTAAGTTAGAGTAGTTGGTTATTATAAGAAGAGATGAATAGCACTATTCATCACCTTCTTCACTCCATTTTCATGGCTCTCTCTCCTCCATAGCTCCTCCTCATCAAAGCTCCAAATTCACCCAAAATTCCATGAAATTTAAATGTCCAAAAGCTATCTCAATAAGCCCTTAGCTCATTTATGGTGTATTTGGAGTTGTTCTTGCAAGTTTTTTGTTTAAACCCAAAGGTAAGCATCTTTGATCCTTGTTGGTTAGTTATAAGCTTGTTAAATGGTTAGAAATGGTCTTAATTTTGTGCCCTTAGTGTTCAATTTGGTTGAACTCAAGCTTGCAACTTGAAGGAACTTCATTGGAGCTCAAGTGTGTTTGTTGCTTATTTCTTGCTTTAAGGATGATTTGAGGTAAGGGATTTAAGTTAATTTAGTTCAAATAATGCATAAAAATTTAGTAATACATGTGGGAATGAAGTAAAAATAAGACCTATGTGAATTGGCTTTAGGGATTGAAAGATGAGTAAGTTTCGTGGAAGTTTGCATGCAGACGCACAATCCTATAGAGCATTGGCGATGCGTCACCATTGACAACGTCATTGGTGACGCAAGTTGACAACGCGTCACCGGTGATCTTCTAGGAAGCCCGAGCATTGATGCCTTTGGCAACATGTTGTTGATGGCGTCGCCAAGGCATAAAAACTTCAAGCTCAGGGCATCCTAAGGTTATTTCAATCTCTCAGTTATCATCCCTAAGCCAATTTAAGATGTTCTGTAGCCTTAGTTGGGTTTAGTACTCATTCTTAAGTTAGGAATTATGCATTAGTTAGGTGGTAGCTAAATGGTGTGGTTAAGATAGGGTAAGTAATGGTGGCTAAAGGGGTTAAAGTGCTTAAGTTGGTAATGGAGCACTAAGGGGATTAAGGCGGGTTTCAGATTCTTCGTTGGCCCAAGTGGGTGGTCATAGACCTTCGGGCAATGAAAATGAAACCCAAGAGAATCCTAACCAAACCTCATGGTTAGGTAAGCAAGCACCTAAGAAGCCCCAAGTTAAGCTTGAAGAGCTTGGTAAGTTGAACCATATAAGGCAGCTACCTTGCACAATAAGTTAAAGGAAGAGACAGGTAAAGAAAGAGTAAACGGTGACTTACTCTAAGTAACTTGTCAGAGGCGGGCAAGGGTTGAGTAAGTGACTACTTACTCTAAGGCGCCTGTAAGAGGATTTTATGGAGTTGGTTAAGTGCTAGCATAGGATATGAGGGCAAATATCCAAGTATCCGAGCCGTATGGGCTCACAGCAAGTCTAGCACCTATAGGTGTAAGGAAGTCCTAAGTGCATTTGCATCTACATATTTCATACATTTATCCATCCAACCATTATTTGCATTATTTGTTGTTGTTCTTATTCTTATTTCTGGTTGTGTTGTTTGTTGCTTGCCTTGCTTTGTATGTTATATATATATATATGTATGTTTGTCGTGCTTTGCATGCTTGCATTTGTTTCCTCTTGCAGGTACCAAATCCCTTACTGAGTACTTTTGAGTACTCACCTCTTAAGTATTGTGTAGGTATTAAGTGGGCTACTCAGACTTAACAGTTGGTAAGGGGTGACCATTAAAGCTAAGTTTTATTGGATTGAAGTTATTCTCTAAGTAGGAAACTCCAAGTTTCTAAGTTACTTATGACATAAGCCAGTACTAACCAAAGTGTTTGTCTTACAGTTTGAGGCTAAGTGTACAAGGTAACTCATCACTTGAAGGCTTGAAGCTAACTTGCTTGGGTGAAGAGCTAAGGATAGATCTTAGTAGATATAAGTTGCTTCTTCTAAATGTATGATATTTTCATATAATGAGATTTCGTCTACTAGTGTCTGTTGGTGTGTATAACACTAAGGTTACATTTGGGTACATATAAGTTTGAGATGTATGTACATAGTTGTTACTTGAAGTTAAAACAAATAAATTTTTTATGTCTTGGCTTGTTTTCGCTCATGTTTTATGAACTGGTGTGCCACAGTTTTCTTTATAGTTTTAATTTATTGTTATCGCATAACCAGGACAATGCATGCATATTTCCTATGCAGGGTAGGCTAAGTAACTAGTTGCACGTAATGATTTAAGATACTTCATGAGTAATAACTAGCTAATTGTAACCTAAATAGCATCATAGTTCCCAAACAGCCTACCTGTGTTAGAAAATCAGGACACTAGGGCCCTATTCCACCACAGAAGCAGAAGCTTCTTACTTTACATGTCTAAATCTTCTTATGTCACACTTTTTTAGGTTTGGGTTGGTTGTATTACTAATGTGGATTTTCCTAGCTTCTAAGCTTGTAAGTTTCCCAGTTTCTTGCTGGTGATCAATAAATCATCTCTTGTCGATACTCTTTAGAATATGTAGAATTTTACTTTAAACTTATAACAAATATTATTTTAGTACACTTAAACTGTTCTAGAAATATGGACCTCAAATATATCTTGTTCATATACCAGACAAAAACACCATTAATCATATATGGCAAAAGGGGACAAATTTGCCACAAAAGTTTATGGGGGAGAGTAATTTTGCCAATGAACATTTTTTATTGGCAAATTTGTGATTAATGTTTTCTTTGTAGTCAATGTTACTACTGACTATTCAATAGCAGAAATATTCTGTTTGTTCAGCGAAATTTCACAACACAACTCTTAAACTAATTTATAAAGTTTTTTCTCTAATCCCTAATTACCCAAATCTTTCACACAACCAAATGAGTCAAAATCCTGTGTTTGACCATCCACCTCCACTCCTGGGTCTTCTTGTTTTCACCTTCCTTATTATCGCCGAGTAACCCTTCATCACCACTGCCATTAACCCTTTATTCTAGAACTACAATGCTTTTAAATTTTACACACATCTGTATCAATTGAACCTTATTTAATCAAGGTTTGTTCTAAGGAGTGTTGTTGGGATGTGTGATGGTAGCATCTGTGGTGGAATGGGTAGGGACGCGAAGGGTATAGAGAGTTGCTAGAGAGAAGGCAATGGTCAAAATGATAGATTCAAAACCTTAGGGTCTAGAGTGTTAGATAAAGAAAATTTGGAATTAAAACTTTCATTTTTCTAATTTTTTCATATTTACCATGTAAACTATTTTAACAACCAATGATAGATTTGCTCATGACACAAAATTTTAATAGCAAATTTGCATTTATCTAAAAGATTAATGGCAAATTTTCATTAAAAAAAATTCATTGGCAAAATTATTCTTTATTAAATATTTTAATGTCAATTTTTCCTTTTTGCCAATCAAATATATGTGTCATTATCTTTGACGGGACTACCAATCATGGTCAAGTACTTAGAGTGGGAAAGTACACTTTTAGTCCTAAAATTCGACATATTTTTCTATTTCAATCACTAAATTATTCACTCTTTTAAGTAAATCTTAAACCTTTGCAATTGCATAGATACTTAGTCCTCAAACTTTTCACTTTTTGAAAGATTCTTAAAACTTTGTAACTATGTAAATAGTTAGTCATAGAATTAATCCCTTTCTTTGAATCATTTTTACATAATATAATTTAAACTTTTTGTAATTATCTTTTAATAAATTTAAACTGTAAAATATTTTCTTTGACAATTAATTGATCATTTAAATTATCAATTTTTTTTTATTTTCATATTTCTATTAAAATAACTGTCTTTTAGTAAGTATAAAATTAATTTAAAAATTAAAATTTTAGGACTTAGGTAAAATAATAAGGGCCAAAATCCATCATACTCCTTTAAACTTTATCAACTTGCTCAAAAGACACCCTGGATTAGGGTTTGGTGCAGCTTAGTCTTGTGACTATGGACTATTGTGGATTTTGCCCCTTTGAACATAAATCTATTACCTGACTAACTAGTAAAATTACATTTTTAGTCACAAAATTTCTTGGTTTGTCTCTTTTATACCTTATACTTTACCATCTAACAATCTAAACCTTGTTTATATTTTTTTACCACCATCTCCTATAACCCTACATACCACCACACCGCCATCATTGTGTTCAACTACCATGTCTCCTCATTGATTCACCACCACAATCACCGCCTGCCTTCTACTTTACATGAAAATCATCGCCATCATTAGCACAAAAGCCTTATCCTCTAATCCTGCTAAAATCATTGTGGCCGTGAAAATTGGATACTAGCCTTTCAACAAGGATGCTTTGTGCTCACCGCCTACCACTGCCTACTTTGTCTCGATGAACCTTAATGCATTCCAATGGTGAAATCATACTAGAATAAAAGAGAATCGATCTCAAAGAAATGAACCTAGCCTCCGTCTCAACAAACCTAGCCTCTGTGCTAACAAAGCTAGCCCAATGCTCTAATCACCGCCATTGGTCACTTACATCCGGTGCTACCCTACTAGATGGATTCTACACCATTTATTCAAAAATGAAAAATTGTGCTTGTACCTGGTGAAATCGAGGAAATGAAGAGAGGAAAGAGGGTCAATGGGAGAAAGACAGACAAAGAAGGATTGGAGGAGTTATGGCATTTGGTCCAGCTTTGCTGAAATTTAAGGGAATAGGGGGAAGGACTGTGTGGCTGGAGGGAGGGTCAATCTAAGAGAGGCGATGCTCCATGTATAGGATTAGTCAACTACCGTCTTTACCGCTAATGCCATCACCATCATACGGAACAAGAGTAAAAAAATTAGCTAGTTTGATGATCAATTTTTATGGATAAGGTAGGAATGGGATGAGATAAGTTGTGTCCTTGGAGCTCTTAGTCACCTAAGTTCTGCATCGAGGCCTTCAGATATGCATACTCTGATTAGTTATAGCCCTGAAAGGCACCAGAAAAGAAGGGAAAGGAATCCCTAGAGTGTTTTCTAGGGAGGGACTCTTTGATGCCAAAGTAATATAGCTGGGAGTATGAGAAATCTCAACAGAGTTGTGTATATGTGTGTACCTAAAGATGCCTCCTTTTTATACCTGCTTTGCAGGACTGAGGCTTACTAGTTATACTTCAGATCTACCATCCATGTGTCTGGCGAAATATGAGAACAGGGGTCTATGTTTGCCCAACAACCTTTGCAGCTAGCTATCTAGACACAGGTCTGAGTGAGTATTTCACACACACTGGGCAGTACCTCCCTAACGGTTTTTGTCAGTATCTAGGAGGTACCTCGACCAATAGAAGCCGAGGCACTTGGTTAGGCAGGTCTGATGGCTCCTCAGCACCTTCAAACTTTGTAATGCCCGATGTGCCTTTGTATTTCTAAAGTATTGTGACCGAACTCTCTGATAGTTGAGGTTAGAACACTCGAGGGAACTTCAAGGCTTCTAGCCTTCAGCCATCACATGCCCTCCCCTCAGTAGCCTATGCATTTGTAGATCCATCGGCTACATGCACCATTGGCGTTTTTGGTTCCAATGTTTCCCTTTCTTCTTGTTGCGTCATTTGAGTTTCCCTAATGTAACTATTACGTTGCTTCGCTTAAAGGCAACAGTTTCTTTTCTTCAACTATTGCCAATGATGTCGGTTCAGAGGTTGGCAGCTTTACGTCCCTTCACAGCAAGAATCATTACCTCGATCTAGGTTTCAAGGCACATGTGGCATTCAAGGATTTGCTTTATCAGTTGCGCATGACTACCGTGAGTAGAAAGGCATTTTTGTCTTTTTACTTTTTTCATTCAATGCAATGCTTGGCTCTTACTTCTTTGAGACTATATATACCCCCTTCATCGAGTGGAAGACCCATTTCCTCACTTTTCACTTTTGTTTGCTTTCTTCTGCTCTTGAACTAGTCTAGTTTTCCAACGACCTTTTGATGAACTTTTCTTGTCATATTTCCATTCTTAGGTAGGTCTTGCTCTTTATCCCCTCATTCTCTTTCTCTTTTTTTCTCATCTTCCACCGAGGTAGAATAATGGCCGAATAGCAATCACATTTAGTGGTAGTTGGGAGTCTTTTGGTGCTTACCTAAGTTGCGGCACGTTAAAGAAAGTGGAGAAGTGGCGAACAAAATATCTTCTACCAGTTGAGGTTTTTATTTGGATGACAAACAAGGGAGAGATGAGCTAGCATCCCCGTGAGATTGAAATCACTGTGTGCAAAACGTAGTTGAAGGTCGGCATTGAATATCCTCCCCATCCTCTGGTGAGGGATTTCTGTGAGTTCCACAGGATCGTAGTCAACCAGCTCCCTCCGAACTCGTATGCCCACTTCAATGCCTACCTATGCATAAGTAGTATGTTTGGGCTAGAGCCACATTTCCTCATTTTCTTATAATATTGCAAGTTACTCATGCGTCGAATGGGTCTTTCTACTTTATGCTTTTGCAAGGTTTTAGGAGCAAAAAGTATACTTTTGTGTTTAATACCCGGGATGGATGGCGCAACTGGCAAAATAATTACTCTTTTATGTCTGTGCTAGAGTCTTGGGGGATATCAAGCAAGTGGTTGACCGGAAGTCTGGAAGTCGATGTGGATGATCCCTCGATGCTTCTTGACAAAAAATTGAAGAAATGCTTTCTTGACTTCAATGCCAGGATACGGGTAGTGATAGATTAGGGGACTTGGAAGAAGAGGCTGATCCTTACCCTTTTCCCATTGAGTAGGACTTGATAATGGTGGAGGTCTTGTATGCCCTTCACGTTTACCCCATTCATTCGGCAAACCCGAAGTGCACTGCTTATCCTCCCACAATGGACTCGGATGCCCCCTTGGAGCTACCGGGTTTAGTCGATCCCCCTAAGGCCTTAGTTTTGGTTCAACTACTTCAGGGGGGATCTTTCTTATTCTGCCCTTGTTTCTCGTAAGTATTTTTCCAATTCTACTTTTTCTTCTTCAGATGGCTCATACTAATGCTTTTGTTTTGACAGAGGTGGGTGAAGACTTCAATGCCCAATTCTATTAGAAGACATTTCTTGTCAAGGCTCAAAAGGAGGATGGTAAGAAAAATGCCAAGAGGAAACCTAGGAGGAAGGCCTTCCACTGCCCCCCACCCAAAAAGGCTCGTATGGAATCTTCATTAACTAACACAGCTGCTACTGAGGTAGCCACTATTCGAGAGGTTGCCTTGGATACCGGGATTCTTCTTCCAGAGGACTCCGAGGTAGTTGAGCTGGAGGACTTTAAGAAGGAATTCTTTACTCCCCCACCAAGCCCACACACTTCTGCAACTTTACTAGGAGCTATTACTGAAGAGGCCTTGGCTGTAAAAGGAGTCAAGAAGAAGTGGGAGAAGAGAAAAGCCAAGGAGCTTGCCATAGTTGTTGAGGAAGCTATCAATATTTTGGATAGCGAGGATGCATTCCGTCATGCTGAAGTTCCTTAGCAAGGTTCGGTCACTCAATTTCCATCTTTCTTGGTTACTTTTCAACATATAATTTAGTCAAAGATTGGTTGGGAACTAACATTGTTAATGAACTTTGATGTGATCGACCAGGGGAGACCTTGACTTTAGAGTGGATGGTGGACCACGTGGCTCACTGTGCAGCAAAAAATGCTCGTTTGCAGAAGATAAGTGTGCTGAAGTCACCTATCTAGGACATCTTCGAGGACATGTCTTTGTTGGACCATGATGTTTCTAATAGGATGATCCTGAAGCTCTATTGGGGCATGACCAATAATGCCACTTTTTAGGAGCTTTGTTATGTCCCAAACCACCACTGCCTTATGCACTTGAGTGTTAGAAAGAGGTTAAAAAACCCGGAGGACCAATTCTCAAGTGGTTTAGGCCACAACAACCCTAGGATACTTAGCCAGATGTTTAAATTTATTGCTTAGAAGCTTTTAGTGAAAATTCACCAACTACTATGACCTATAACTCATTAATTGAAAAGGCTTAAATGCCAAGTTCAATTAATAAGTGTAAAGATTATTGACTAGTATATCCAAAGTTCATGACAAATGTTACTTAGTCAAATCTCATGCCATGCACTTGAACTTGATTTCATGCATATTTGGGCATCATATTTACATCAAAATATGTTACAAGCCTTACAACAGTCACTTTCCAGGTAAGGCTAAAAAACATAATACCAACTAGGATTGTATTTTACATGAGTTGCTTGTTTGTCCATAGAAAGTGTCTAGAAGTGTCCTAGACTAACACTTAGCCTAAAGTCCACTTTAACTCACCAAGAGGGCACCCAGTGGTGAGCATAAATCTTGGCTTTCTTACACACCAGGATGGAATCCAGTATGGCCATACCCATTGTAGCTATAGTGGCCTACACCATAAGCATTTGGTTATTCAGTGAAAACATTGGTTTGCCATACATTATTCAAAAATAATTCAGAGCCATACCGTGTTGTTCATGCACAAACTAGGTATGCTTGAGGACATCAAGGGTCAGAGACCCTTCTTGAAAAAAATAAGAGAAAGCAGGGCACAAGTAACTAATACTCAATAAGAGTCCAACACGGCACCTAGTGCCTATAATACTATAAGAATAGTATTCAGAAAGTAGCGCATCCTTAAACCAACTTGCATCGAAAGACATGAAAATAAGAAAAATAATACAGATACATAACATATATAAATAATAAAGTAAGGTCAGCACACGCATCCAACAACAAAGCATGCAAAACACACACACACCACAATACATAACTTTAAAAGCCTAGAGCATAGCAAGCATCATATGCATTTGTTTCGGCCGATTTGTTTAAAAACTAAAGAGCTCCAAACCTTAATTCAAGCTTGGTCACAACTTGAATAAGATCCTATGCATGCCCATATCATAGTTTTTAGCTAGAAAACCATGTGGTTGAATTTTTCTTCAAAAAGATGGTGTGACTACATGGAATTCGTAGGAGTATTGTGTCTGATAGAGATGTCAAATTCCTAAGTCATTTTTGGAGGACGTTGGTGTAAGTTTGGAACAAAGTTGTTATTTTCTATCACATGTCACCCATAATCTATTGGCCAAACTAAGGTAACAAATAGGACTTTTATTAACTTACCTAAAGCCACTGTTAGAAGGAATTTAAAGTCTTAGGATTATTGCCTGCCTCATATTGAATTTGCATATACTAGGGCTGTCCATAAGTCGGCTGAATACTCACCATTTGAAATTGTGTATGGTTTTAATCCATTGATACCTTTATATCTATTTTTCCCACTAATGAATTTTCAAGCTTAGGTGGTGCTAAAAAGGCAGATTTGGTGCGTACAATGCATAAAAAAATTGAGGCACAAATTGAGAAGAAGAGTCAACAAGTTGTAGATTCAATCAATAATGGGTATAAGAGAGTGTCTTTTGAGACTGGTGATTGGTTTTAGGTGCACATGAGAAAAGAAAGATTCCCAGCTCAATAGAGAACTAAATTGCATCCAAGGGGAGATAAACTTGTTTAAGTTGTCAAAAAGGTCAATGACAATGCTTCAACTTGATTTGCCAAGTGAGCGCAATATTACTGCCATTTTTAATGTTTCTTATTTCTCTTTATTTGAAAATGTAGATTTGAGGTGGAATCCTTTGAGAAAAAAGGAGATGATCGGAATGCAAAAGACACACTTCAAGCACCTAGGACTGTTAATGATCCCTTGGTGATTATCTTGGATGCTATGACGAAGAAGCATGTCAGAAAGGTGCAGGTACTTCTACAAAGACTTGTTCAGAAGTACTTTGGATATTGGGAGGCTGTACGAGAAGAGCAAGTACTACAGGACAACCAAGAGCCACTTAAGTGCGCTTTTGAAAGCCTCAACAAGCTGTACATGATTATTTTGAGTAACTTGGGTGCATGGATGATCAATGCCCTTGAAAAATCTTCTAAAATGTCCAGTGCATCTACAAAAATATCCATGCAAGGCCACGTAGCTGGATGAAGAAGATAGAACATAAAAACCCCAAGAAGCCCATTAATTTTGCCCTATTATGTCAAATGCACCCTTAGGGTGCACTTGGGGCACACCTGAGAGACTCCAAATGAGCACAACATCGAAGAATCGAGTCTTACACTTTATTCCTTCATGTTTCAGTTACATAACACATTTCAAAAATCTTTAGGTTAAGTTGGTTCAACTTTGCTCGAATTTTTGTATGCAATGCGTGTATTAGGGGTGTTTATGTTAGTTTAGGAGTTCCAGCCACAAGCTACTTCTATTTCACTTTTATTTAGTAGAATCACAACTCTAAGTCCTAGAATTGCTATATAAGGCTAAACTCATGTGTGTTTTTCTTCACGGGAAATCATTAATAAAGCTATTGCTTGAGAGTTTTTCTCCTTGGTTCTTATTGAACTTATTTTTGGCACATACAAGCTTACAAGTTCTTTTTGTGTTTTGCTATGCTTTCCATTTCTATTCAATAAAGGTTATGGTTCCTCCAGCTCTTGGTTTGTTTTTGTGGAGCTTGTTAGTATCTTGGGGGAGTTTCTCGGTCCTTTATACTAACGGGTTCTTATCATTTAGCTTTATCAAACTCTTTAATTTTAAATGTACTCCATCCGTCCTGAATTTTTTGCTCCATTTGTGTTTGTTGTGGAGTTTAAGAAATAATGAAAATATGTATGCTTGGACAATTGTGCCCTTGGTCAATTTTTTTCCTTCCTCGCCTCCACGACAAGTTCGACCCCTCGTAATCTCCTCACTGACCTTGTCTTGTAGCCAACTTTCTCTTTCCCCTTCCTTGATCTGTCACTTCATCTGTCGCTCCCACCACCTCCCTTGCGTCTAATCACCTTTTTTTTGTTTGATCTCTTCTTCACATCTGATCGCCTCCTTTGCATCTGATCTCTTCTTTGCATTCGATCACCTCCTTTAAGTCAGATCGCTCCATGTATATCGGCCATCATTTTGGCTTGCACGACAAGTAGATGTCACAATTTCGGTGACAATGAAGAGATGGGTTCATGATTACGGAAACAACGAGGACATGGGTTCATGATTTTGACAACAACTAGGAGATGGGTTAGCAATTTCAACGACAATGAAGATATGGGTTTGTGATTCCAGCAACAACAAAGGGATGGGTTTGTGATTTCAGCGACAAAAAGGAAGGAAATGAGTTTGTGATTTTGACAACAATGAACAGATGGTGTCAAGGCGATGCTGGTAATGGCCACCAGAGATTAGAGAACCAATGAATAAAATAGAGCAAAACAAACCAATTTGTATTTGTTGAATAAGAATCTAGAATGGGAGGGGTATAAGTGTAAGGTTAATTGGTTAAATTTACTAAAAAAGGAAATGGTGAAAAGAATTTGGGACATCTCAAAATAGAAAATGAAGCAGAAAACCTGGGACAGAGGGAGTAAATGTGAAATCAAACTAAAGTACTTGTCTTAGGCTACTTAGCAGTTATGGTTAATTAGATAACTTGTTTTTTATTAACTATGACTAAGCAGAGGTAGTAAGATAGCTTTAATGATGAATATTCAAAGTCTTGATTGATGCATCAATGATCAATTGTAGGAATTCGGCAATTAAAGTTGACTAATGCCAAGGTTTGGTTTATTGATTGTTTCTTCAATGTTGTTATTTGATAAATTTCTTAATTGTTCTTCTCTAATTAGCCTTAATTTTATTTTGATTACAAATGAACCCCCAAATCTGTAGGTTAATTACGCATAGTTAAGCTAAACACTCTTTGTTGGAATCATCCTTTACTCACACTACTACATATATTATATGGAGTTTAGGTTTTATTTTTGGTTTCCTACAACAGTAGATGATATTTTGGCATCATTTCCAGAGAATGATTTTAGTTGATTTTTCTGCTTCTTGTTATCCTTATTATGTTCTTGAAATTCAAGATAAAATGTTAGTTTCCCTTTTCAGTTTCAATTTAGGAAGAATTCTAATTTTGGTAGGGTTGGGTCACGTAATTTACTTTTTCTAAAGCTAAACAACATTTTGAGAAAAGGCTACCAAATCCTTTAGATTGCTAGCTTCACCCCCTCAAGGGCAAATTTGATAGTTTTCTAGGCTTTTTAGCTATATTTTGTGTTTCACATAAAAAAATTTTAATTGATTTTTATTTCTTTAGATTTTTCTTGATTTTTTTTGTGGTTTGTTAAAGTTTCTTTGATTGTTTATGACTATGACTCGATCTTCTAGTTAGGGAGGCTTAAAATTTGATCCAAAGATAATCTAAACTTTTAATAAACTAAGGAGAGAAGGAGAAGCTTGCAACAAAATCTACTGTGTGTTTCTAAACTTTGATTCTAGTGAGGCAAAAGTTGTAGAGGATGAAGTGATGGCTTTCTAACAAAACCAGAATCAAACATTGAAGCAACTCACCTTTTCTATATTGGATCAACAACCTTTATGCATTAGTTTCCCAACTTTAAATGAGTGTTGTTTTGGAGCTTAAATTGGACTAAAACATGTTTTGTTTTGTCATCTTTTCATGGTCTTGCAGGTGAAGAACCTCATGAACATCTTAAAGTGTTCCATGTATTGTGTGCCAGGATGAAACCTACTGGAGTCATGGAATAGCAAATCAAGTTGAGGGCCTTCCTGTTTTCCTTGAAATATTTTGACAAAGAATGGTTGTACTATCAACCTTTTGGGAGTGTCAAAACATGGAATGAAATGAAATGGTTGTTCCTAGAGATGTATTTTATAGCTTCAAGGATGGCCAACATAAGAAAGGGGATATGTAGCATATGGCAACACCATGGGGAGACCTTTTATGAGTACTGGGAGTTGTTCAAGAAGTTGTATGCAAGCTACCCACATCGTCAGATTACTAAAATGCTTTTGATCTTATTGTTTTATGATGACCTTGCACCTACTAGTAGGAATATGGTTGATGTTGTTAATGGAGGATCTTTAATGGGTAAGACTCTTGAGGCTATCATAAATCTAATGACACATGGTAGCTAACTCTCAACAATTTAGCTATTAACTTGACTCTTTATCTAATGATGTTAATGAGAAAAATATTTCATCCCTTAAACAACATGTTCTTAGTCTAACTTCTCTTGTTCATCAAATGGTGTAAGTAATATGCAAACAGCGAAGACTTGTGGATTTTTTCAATTTTAAGGAATCCAATGGATATATGCCCAGTTCTTCAAGATGAGCCTAAAAAGCAAGTGAATGTAGTAGTTGGTTTTCTTTGATAGCCGTAGATGGAGTATGATCCCTATTCAAATACTTACAATCTAGGATTAAGGGATCACCCTAATGTCAACTATGGGAGACAACAAGCAACTCAAAACAACTCAATTATCTAACAACTAGGCCAATATTCTAAGTCAAGTATGTCCTTAGAAGAGATGGTTAAGTTTTTTGCAACAAATAACTTGCAATTTCAATAGGAGAAAAAAATCAGTATTTAGATTTTGGAATGTCAAATGGGTTAGATGGCAAGTGCAATTTGTTAGTTGAGGCACAAATTTTGGGGAAGCTACCTTCACAAATGGTGATCAATCCTAGGGAGAATATAATTGCCATTACCTTGAGGAGTAGTAGGGAAGTTAAAACTTCGGAGAAGGCAGCTATTGCATTGTTCGAGCAAGAAAAGAAGAAAAACATTCCCAATGATGATGAGTTACCTAAGCATCAGTTTCATAATTTTTTTTGAATATAAACCAATGCCTTCTTTTCCCCAAGCTATAGTTGAGAAGAGAAAGTATGAGAAAACTTCAAATTTTTATGAGACTTTTGGAAAATGTGAAGTTAACATTTCATTCTCACATTTTATTAAACAAGTACCTTATTAGGCTAAATTTTTGAAAGAATTATGCACTATCAAGAGCAAACAGAAACTTAAAGGATGTGAGAAGGCTAAAGTATGAGATAATGCTTTTACTATTATGTAAAGAAAACTCCTTAGAAAGTGCAGTGGTTTAGGAATGTTCACTATTCCTTGTGAGATAAGTAACACTAGAAATGAAAATTGAATGTTAAATATAGGAGCTTCAATTAATGTCATTAGGGATGACAAAATTTGACTTGACCTGAAGACCAGGCCCGACCTACCCAAACCCAAACCCGACCTAACCCAATTTTAACCAAAAAAGTCAATGACCCGAACCCGAACCCAACTTGAACCTGAACCTAGTTGAAGTGGAACATGATAAAACTCAAACCTAAGCCTGAGCTCGACCTAATCGGAACCTGAAATAACCTAATGACTAAACCTGACAAGATCTGATTTTAACTTAAATCAACATAAATTATATGGTCAGCAAAGACTTTAAAAAATTATGATTTAACATATGTGATTGAGTTTCTTCTAATTTGTTGATCTGTTTTGTATGATAGAGCAAACGAGTGAGAGTTATGGGAAATGATTAGTGAAAATGGTGAGAAAGATATGGGAATAATTAGGTTTTAGAAATTATAGGATTTCATCCAGCCCATATTCTTTGAAACATTTGACATTTCTGAATAGTTTGAATTGAATATACTTATATTAGGAGTATTATTCGTTAGAAAAAAGTATAAAAAACATATATTTAGAAACAATAGGCCTTTATTTATTATTTAATATAAATATTTTTCATTTATATGCTAAAATATTGAAAATAAAAAAAATAGATTAACTGTTGAATAGTGGTTGTTGCAAAGAACTTGGCACAAAAGAAGTATTTTATTAAAGCAATTATATATTAATATATCTTCATAAATTTTATATTATTTTTATGTCTAGTTAAATTGAATTTTAATCAAAATTAAATTGATTTAGCCATTTTAGTTTATGCATTAGTAAACCGAGTAAATCCAACAAGCAAGTTGAATCTGCTCTAAGACCTGATAACCCGACCTGATTGGATCTAAACCCAAATAAACTCGACTTAACCCAAACCGAACTTGAAATCTACTTTACCCAAAATCAACCTAAACCCAAATAACTTGACTTAGACCTGAACATATGCTAACCTGATTAAACCTGAACCTGAATGGCTTGACCCAAACTTGACCCAAACTTGACCCGACTTACCCAATTGCCATCCTTAAATGTCAAGCCATATTCTATGTAAGCTTTTTTAAATATTGGGCCTTTGAATGAGGCTAGTGTTGTAATTCGATTGGCTTAAAGATCAAATACCTATCATATGGGCATAATAGAGAATGTTTTTGTGAAAGTAAATGATTTAGTGTTTCCTATTGATTTTTGACATATTGAAGGAGTAACAAAGATAATTTAGTTTGTTTATTGAAGAAATTGATTTTCTAGTGCATAATGAATCAAGGAAAAATTTTGGAAACCAAGCATAGTTGCCTAAAAAAGCCAAGTTGTAGCAAAAGTAGGAGATGCCATTTACGGTAGGACAAAAAGTGTTGCACAAACGTAAGAAAAGATGGAAAGTGTTGCTTAGTAAGTCTGAGCATAATTGGATTAGGCCATTTGTTATCACTGATATTTTTACTCATGAAGCAATTGAGCTTAAAAGTTTAGAAACAAAAAAACTGTTTAATATTAAGATACATAAGTTGAAGCCCTTCCAAGAGGAATTTCCAAAGCCCTCTAGTTGAGGAAAAGTTACAATCACTTTAGCCAAACACAATGTACAAAGGCCCTACTTGGGAGGCAACCCAAGAAGAGTTTATTTCGTTTTCTTTTTATTTTTGTATTTATATTTTACTTATTTTTGCTTTTCATGCATTTAACCTTATGAGGGAGGGGATTTTGTTTATGTTTAATGTTTAAAAAAAAAACAACAAGGAGTTTCTAAAAAGTTCATTTTGCTTTTGTAGTTTACAATGGTTTTTTTTTTGTTTTAAATGTCTTTGACAAAAGCTCAATTGAGCTTTAAAATTCATAACATGGTTTAATAAGTAGTTTTGAAACTTACAATTAATTAGTTTAGAAATTTTATTCGAAGACAGTAGTGACTAAATTTGATAGACCAAGCTGGGGAGATTTTGAGCCTTTAGACCGACACATCCATATCAGTCTCACTTTTTTTCTTTCATGTGTGACATTCTTTCATGGATTTGTTTCTTTAGAACCTGTACCTGTAGTGATTCTCTTTGAGGTCACGTAGTGTTAAATGCATAATATGCCTATCATTTTACCCTTATTTGATGTATTTTATGGCAATAATTACTAGTGTTATTCTTATGCTTTTGTAGGTGAAGACAACTAGAGTAGAAGAGGTGTAATTTTCAAGCCATTTTGGGATATCTTGTTGGCAAATTCAAGCTTAGGTGAAAGAATAAAAGTTGTAGTCCTTCTTCTTAGCTTCACGTGGGCTTTTGAATCACCTCAATAGGACACATGTGCACAAAATTATGGTCAAAATACTGAAGAGTATCCATGCTGTCCAGTCTTGGTGATGCATCACTAAGAGTGGTGTCATGTCGTTGAGACCTATTTTGTTTATAAAAAGCCTTGGCAAAAAGGTGCGATGGAGGATTTGCATCAACCCTAAACTCTCCAAACTCATTTTTTGGCTAGTTTTCTTAGGGTTTTCTTGAATTAAAGAGCCAGGAGGCTGATTTGATAGAAATTCTTGCTTGGATTGGAGTAAGAGCTCTCCTACAATAAGAATTTCTACTTGGATTTGGTTCTGCTAACCCTAACTCATCTTTTTCTTTAGTTTGATATTCTTGTAAATGTGTTTAGATTTGTTGTTTCTATGGATATTGTGAACCATTTGGGATGATTAGATGCTTGTAAATACATAGCCCATTGCTTATTTCAACAATTTGTTGGCTGTTTTAGCTTATGCTTGAATGTGTCATTCATTTGTTGTTCACCTATGTTGAACAATTTGCTAGACTTAAGAAAGGCTTGAGAGAGGTTACTAAGGTTGGAAGAGGGCTAATAGAGTGTAAGGAATGGGTAGAATTAAGAGAACAATTGCTCCTACGGTGCCTTAGAGGAGAACTTAAGCTTAATGGTTTTTAGGACAATTGGTTAGCATAAGAATGTCTAATTGGGTTTTAAGGAGCTAATTGGCCATGTCTTGAAATAGGAGAGTTGATACTGTAGAGTTTTTCATCCTACAAGTTTCAGGAAGAATGACTTAGGTTAGGTAGGTACTTGTGTCAAAGTTATGTCTATGCAGCAGGTCATTTGGTTTGAATTCCTTATAAATTTTATAAATATGTGTTTAGGATAGTTGTCATGTTTGTTTGATTTAATGGTTGAGTAATCCACAAGTTTGGTAGTTTAGCTTCTTATTCTTTGTTTTCCATGGTTTGTTTACTTTAACTAAAGTAAGGTCATTGTACTTGGTATTTGGTAGGATTATTTATCATATAATTCTCTGTGGGATCAATACCTGACTCGTTATTATTATAATTGGCACCGTACACTTGTGGGTGAGATTAGAGTTAAGGTTGTTTTCTATAAACTTCTATTTTGTGACAATATTTTTGGCATTGTTATCAGGGAATTGTTAAAGAATTCCATCAATATCCTTATGGCAATTGTGTTTTAGACTAGGGTTATGTTTGTTGTTTGTATATATTCTTTCTTTTATTTTATTTTAGTAGTTCAAGCTAGAATTCTTGACTATTTTTCTTAAATTGCAATGCAAGTGATGGAACAACCCAATGTTACACACATGACATGCTTTCTTTCCAATTAACCAAAACTTCATTCCTTGCACTACATGCATCAAATTTTTTCTCTTCTCTTTGAAAACCATATCTGTAAATGCTTTAACTTATGCTTCATAAAGATTTCTTCAAATTCATGTTTTGAGATGTCTTAGCCTAGATTATGGTTTTTTATTTTTATGGAGTGTGAAGATGGTTTCTTGCTTTATGGATGGATATAACTTGTGTAGTAGGAGGGTTATCTTGGTTTTGATTTCTTGATTTATATGAATATGCATGGTTTGATGTTATGAATTATAGGAAGAGTAAAATGATGTTGTGTGATTGCCTTTAGCTTGGACTAGCTTTTGGATATGAAGAATATCATCATTTATCTTTGTTGGTATCCTTATGTTTTATTCATTGAATATGGATGATTGGAGATATGTTATTGACTTTATGTTGCATGAGTTCTTACTAGATTAGTATGGATTGAGTTTTGAGGAATTTGCCTATACTTTGAGTTTTTTTTCCCTTGATTTTATTTGTAGCTTAAAATCTACATAGAAGTCGTTGAGTAGGTATTTCACCCACCATCATGCTTCTCCACTGAAGTCCATGGAGCTATTTACCACCTTTGTTGACATTCCACCACCACTACCACAAGTTTGGAGGAGTAGTCGGAGGTGAGACTACCTCACCTCCTATGTAAGATTCCTATTTCTCTTCTTTGTTTGTAAACATTAAGGACAATGTTTATTTTAAGTTTAGGGGAGAGAATCCTAGTTGAAGATTGTGTTAG
This sequence comes from Aquilaria agallochum, assembly GCA_000696445.1. Taxonomy (NCBI): domain Eukaryota; kingdom Viridiplantae; phylum Streptophyta; class Magnoliopsida; order Malvales; family Thymelaeaceae; genus Aquilaria; species Aquilaria agallochum. Next base: position 19,318 of record KK902910.1, on the reverse strand, counting down.
GTTGTTTGCTCTTGCTTTCCTTTATGTAGTTTTAGGTAGTTGTACTTTAGCTACATTTTTTTGTATTAAGTTAAATTTTTTTTGGGTAATTTTGTTAATTTTTTTACATTCTTTATTCTTTATTTTGATTGTTTGTATATAATAGGTAGATAACTTATTCATGATTTATTCATTTAGGATGCATCTAGCTATATTTGAGTTCAAGCCAATGAGAGAATATGATATGTATTACTATGCTTTGATTGTTGTGATTCTTGGATATTGTTCATCTGGGATGATTTACCCAATTTGAGGTCTTGTTAAGTTCATTTTTTCCCAATATATATTTTACACAATACCAATATGCTTAGCTTGGTGGTTGATTCAAATGAAATGTTTGTTAATAATTGGAACTTTGCCTTCGCTAGTATTTTTTTGATTATTACTTGAACTAAGTGTTGGCACTTACCTTACAGAGTCACTTGAAGCCTTAATTAATTGATTAGTTAAATAATGTGCTTAAAATATTAATTTATTTTATTCTCTACTCCAATGTTTCAACTCACTTAGTAATCGGGGGTTTTCTCCTAAGGCAAGAGTTGATCTTCATGTAAAACAATGACTTGAGATATGAGTATTCAAAGCATTTTGAGTACGTACTTACTTAGTAATCGGGAGTCTTATAGTAAGGTAAGAGTTGGACTTTTGCATAAAACAGTAAGCAACAACTCAAAGAAGAAAAATAATTGAGGAATTTATTCCAAAAAAAAAAAAACAGAGAAAAGAAGGGAAAAAGGGAGAAAAAGAAAAAAAAAGCAAAAGGAGGAAAAAAAAGATAAGATAATTAAAGTGAAGTAAGTTTTGAAGTAGGAAAAGGCCCTTTTGACTCAACTTGTTAAGTTCTCTCACTTTTCAAGTCATATGAAAAACAAATTTTACAGTTGGAGTACTTAATACTAATCTTAATGTGAAGTAGTGCATTTATTAACATTTACTAATTTTGAGTAACACTAGTTTAAGTAGATTTGGTCGAGCAAATACTTTCACATGGGAAACAATGAAATTAGTAAGAAAACAATTAAGTCAGAAGTCCAGATAAAAAGGTATGGAACAATCGCTATGATCATTGTATTATTTTGATTCTTGAGACTTGACATCCACTATGACTAATGCAAGTAACTTTTATAATTAGATACATAGTTAGTGTAGTTTAGGTCATTATTCTTCATTGTTTATTTTATATGTTTGTATTCTTAGCATAACTTGTATGTTTAGATGAACTTGAATGATAGGATAAGTTAGGTCAATTTATTCATTTGTCCAATCTTTACATCATTTGTTATGCATTATTCTTTTCTTTGCTTAGGATGAGCCAAGTAATAAGTTTGGGGGTGTGTTAAGTGCATGATATGTCTATCATTTTACCTTCATTTGATGTAATTTATGATAATAATTGCTAGAGTTAGGGTACTTCTAGTGCTATTCTTATGTTTTTGCTGGTGAAGACAACTGGAGCAAAAGAGGGGTAATTTTCAAGCCATCTCTTCTTGGCAAATTCAAGCTTAGGTGAGAGAACAAAAGTTATAACCCTTCTTCTTAGCTTTGCGTGGGCTTTTAAATCACTTGAATTGGACACCTGTGCACAAAGTTATGGTTAAAATACTGAAGAGTATCTGTGCAGTCAAGTCTTGGCGATGCATCACTAGGAGTGGCACCATGTTGTCGAAACCTGTTTTGTTTATAAAAAGCCTTAGAAAAAACTTGTGCTGGAGGATCTGCTTCGACCACAAACCCTCTAGAGTCATTTTTTGGCTAGTTTTCTTAGGGATTTTATGAATTAGGGAGCTAGGAGGCTGATTTGATAAAAATTCTTGCTTGGGTTGGAGTGGGAGCTCTTTTCTAACAAGAATTTCTACTTGGATTTGGATCTTCTAACCCTAATGCGTCCTTTTCTTTAGTTTGAGATTCTTATAAAAATGTGTAGATTTGTTGTTTCTATGGATGTTGTAAATAATTTGGGATGATTTGATGCCTATAAATTCATAAACCTTTGCTTATTTCCATGATTTGTTGGCACTTTTAGCTTATGCTTGAATGTGTTCTTCATCTAATGGCTACCCGTGTTGAACAACTTGCTAGACATAGGAAAGGCTCAATGATGTTTCCAGGGTTAGAAGAAGGCTAATAGAGTGTAGGTAATGGGTAGATTTAAGAAAACTATTGTTCCCATGAGGCATTAGAGGAGAACTTGAGCTTAATGGTTTCTAGGAAAACTGATTAGCATGAGAATGTCTAATGGGGTTCTAAGGAGCTAATTGGCCCTATCTTGAAAGAAGAGGGTTAATATTGTAGAGTTTTCTGGCCTGTAACTTTCAGGAAGCATGATTTGGGTTAGGTAGGTACTTGTGTCAAATTATGTCTGTATAGCAACCCATTTGGTTTAAATTCCTTAGAAACTTTCTAAATATGTGTTTAGGATAGTTGTTTTTTTGGTTTGCTACTACGATTGATACCGTACACTTGCGGGTGAGATTGGTGTTAAAGTTGAGAAGTTTGTTAATAAACTTTTGTTTCGTGACACATAGAGACATGCATACATGAATGCGATGAAGGCCTTCTTTGTTATAAGCTACTTAAGCCAAATAGTCTACATTGTAACTAATTTTTCCCTTGTTGGCCTTTTGAGCTTTATTTGCCTTTCACTTTTGTGAACCCATGTTATAGGCTTTAAACATGAAAAACAATGATTTTACTAAGCTTTAGAGCTAGTGGAGCATTGTTCATTATTATGATATGTTTGGTTGTGCAAGATATAAGTGGGGGTGGCAAGAATTATGGCTTGGCTAAGTTCGTGAAATGGAGCATGCACTAATTCTTAATCATGAGTTCCATTGTTGTTTTGATATTCCCAGAAAAAAAAAATAAAAAGAAGAAAAAAGGATGAAACTAAAGGATGAAATTACTATTGAGAGAAATGATGCTACTCTAGTTGCAAAACACAAAACCAAGACTTAGAAGAGAAAGAATTTGAATGGAACTAGCTGGCAGAAGACGAGACACCCTAGCCAGCAAGTTGAACCCATCAACTTGAATAGGTTAAGTGACACTAACAAAAGCTGAAAATGCATTAACCTAAGTGACGAGCACTTTGTCATGTAGGCTACAAAGTAAATTGGAGCACTCTCATACTTTTTCCTTGAGAGTAGGATCTTGTGGTAAACACCACTAATTCCTTAAGCTAGTGTTGTGAATGCACTTGATAATTATCGACGTAAGGCCACTAATGAGTAGTTCAAAGTATTGGCTCTCAAAATAGAGTTAGATGAATTGGAAACGCAAAAGACTTGGGTGGAGGTTATCTCATCCAACCTAGTGGGAGCATGGGTAATACACACGTAGTGCATAAGTTGGTTAGAGGCCAAAGAGTAAGAACAGATCCTTAGAAAGACGGGCTTACGCTTGGGGTATGAGGAGTACCTGGCTCTATGCTTTGACATTTAGAAAAAATGTTGCCAATAGTTTGAGTGGTCATTAGGCAACTAATATCCATAAGGCTAGGTGAAGTTAACACTAGCCTATGAAGCATGACCCCAATATTATTCACCATAAAGAGATGGCCTAGTACATAGGAGCAGTAGTACAAGTTTTGCTTGGGCCAGTCAAGTGGTTAGAGAAGCTTCTCATCAGTCAGACATAATGGGTAGCCGTGGTGAACTCGTGGATATTGAGTGGCTAATTCTAGGAAAGTCCTTACCCTTTCACTAAAATTATAGTTTTGTTGTTCATAATTTCTTGCATTAGGAACTGACATAGTTTTATTTGGCCTATTGGGCAGTATAGTTGAATGGGGCTAAGGGTAAGATGAGTGCATTTGGATACATGATTGCATTTAGTGTTAGGTCAATCCTTAGAACCTTAGGACCAACTTATAGCACATGAACCCAATGAAGTGAAGGCTCGAATGCTTTAGATTAGGTTGGCCAAAAGGGTTCCGTAGGTTGAATTTTTTTTATGAGTTATTTTGGTTAGCTTAAGTGGCAATAGAAGCTAGCAAAGTTATATGGATAAATTCTTGAAAGTTGCTAAGTCACGGAGCTGTCTAGTTAGATAAAGAAAATGTATGTAGGTAAATTTTGAATTTTCATTTCTATCCATAGAATGCTAGAGGTGACTATAGAGGAAGTGAAAAATAAGGAACTTATCTATGGGTAAATGGACAGAGAGATTTATTCATTTGTTAGTTGTATACCCTAGTGTAGAGCTAGTAGGACTAGAGTCATTGTTAGGGGTTTGACTTGATTGTGAGTAGGTAGTAAGAAGACCTGAGCAATTGGAATGACTGCCATAAACCAAGGAATAAGTAGTGGCCTGTGGTAATCATGCTAAGGTTAAAGTGAGTCGAGGGCTACCAAAGTGGCTTGTGGAAGAAGGAATCTCAGCTAGTGAGGCTAGTTGTGCACGTAAAGGACTAAGTCTTATCTGGAATGAAGGTGGTGATGGGGATTGCTTGTTGCTTATGTTAGTGCCATTAAGTTAGTGGAACGTTGAATTGTTAGATCATAAATGACCAAAAGATGCGAGGAAGTAGAAGGCTTTGCCTTGACCTTTCTAGGTAATGTCTGGGGAGCATATGTGCAGAAGAAATTACTACGACCAGTTAGGAGATAACCTACAAGTAACCATACTGTGAAGTAATCCCCCACCTATTTAAGTTTTGTACTTAGTAGTCAAAGGTGCTAGGTCTAATATAGGTACAATTGTGCTAAAGTATCCATCTAGTGGCCCCAATAATTGTCATGTCCTCCAGAGTAGAGAAAAGTTTAAGGTTAGAACTCTAGTTGGTGAAGGGTTTGGTTAACTTAGTTTAAGCCCAAAAGTAAGTGTAAGCCTTGCTGAACTTTAGTGCCTGGTAAAAGAAAGGGCAGTAATTTGTAAGATTAGTCGAAGGCTAAAGGGTACTACTTATAACTTCAAGGATAGTATAGTTTCGAGGTGCATAGATTGGTGCACTAATCAGAGTTGCAACAGATGAGCCACCCGAGTGATTTTTCGTGGCTAACCACCTCTCGATAGTAAGTTGATGTGAGTGATGAAGCTGGTTCTCCTAGCAAATAAGTTGAATTGACACGGTAAAAGCCACTAGTAGATCAACCTAATGAGAATTTGGCACAGTGTAGTGCATGGTATGATTGCTGGGCATAAAGTTAAGGATGGTGCTTGTTGCTAGCCAGAGGCCGAGAGGCAAGTTAAGGATGGTGCTTGTTGGTAGCCAGAGGCCAAGAGGCCTAGGAGGGAGTTAAAAACTCAAGTAAAACAAAAGGTGTGATGGAGCATAGTGAAAAAGGGTCGAGGTGTCTAGTTGGCTACCAAGCTAAGGATACCTAGCATGGCCAAGGATTGAGCAGTACCATACGACCCAACTAAGAACCCCGCAGGTGTTTTGGGCCCAGGATAAATGTTGGTAGCTAGGAACGAAGTGTACTAAGGACACACCTGAGGAATTAATTTAATATATGTAGTATGTGGGGCTTTGAGTGTCGGCTAATGAAGGGATTTAGTGTGTAGGATTTGTGCACCAAGGATGCTATAAGTGAAGCAACTGAAGCGTCAAGACCTTTTTCTCAAATAGCTTATTGGTAGCCCTATCACCGAGTTTTATGAGGCTTGAGTTAAAGAAGGGTAGGAATAAGGCCCAAGAACTACTAGCTGCTTGGAGGTCTTGGCACTCATGCCAGAGAGATTTTCTTTTAGTAGGCATGCAGGTGTAAGAGACTCCAGATTAATGAGGGTAGTAGGAACTTGGTGCTTGGGTGATGTATGTGGCGAGGCCATAGTATACTAGTGACACACTTAGTCTAGTGATTGTTAGGAGTCATTGGGTAATAGACATACATTGGGTTATAAGTAGCACAAGTGTTAGTGGACGAGTTTCATACTCATTAATCTAACTTGCACTAAGAGGTTTGATATAGGGATGTTGGGTGCCAAACCCAAAGTGAAACTTTTCACGTGTAAGCGTTGGCAGACTAGTTTAACTTGTTAAGTTAGCTTATACTAATGGGTTTTGGGATAAAGGTGAGAGTGAAAAGAGTTTATTTGTGTCATGTTTTCAATAGATAACTTTTAATGGACAAGTTTTCAAAACTTGTTAAGCTATCTTGCACTAGGAAACTTGGGCATAGAAAATGGTGTGTAAGAGTTATGGTTACCAGTCTCAATCGGGACAAGTTTGAGTAGTCAGAAACCTTTCAGTGGCATCCACAAGTTGAGGATAATGGAGTACCATACCATAGTCTTCTAGAACATGATTGCACTAAGGTGCTTTAGATCGGGTAAGGTTAGGCTAAGGTGAGGATAATTGTGAGTAATTGTCGGTGTGCTGTTGGGCATGAACATGAAGTATGGAATCAGCCATAGTACTTATATAAGTATGGACCTAACGTGAATGCCAAAAGAGCTTTATTTGAGCAAGCCAAGTAGTTTGAGCGCCAAGTGGGTTGTTGTGGAATAGACACCACTTGGTAGGTTTGGTCAGGTACATTGGCATGGTATCCTAAGAAAATGTCTTAAGGTGGGGAGATTCAATTTGGAGAACCAAATTCTCTAAAGTATAGAGAATGTTACAACTGTCTTAGTGAAAAGCTTAGTGAGCAAGGTAAGTTTGGAAATTCCTAGCTTAAACACCTTAATTAGATGCAAATGAGCAAAATCAAGTAAGTTATTTAAGGTTTAGTAGGTTTTGAGTGGTTTATAGCACTAGGTTTACTTGGGGGAAAAAATAGTAATTTTACATGTTAGAGGTTGAAACGAGTCTTAGGAGTTAAAATAATGTTTTAAAAAATAAAACAGTAGTTAATTAAGTTTTGCTTATGTGTTTAATCCCTAGTTATTATTTAGGGAAAGAGTAAATTTGTAAATTTAAAAAAAAATTGAGGAGGATGAGGTTTTGTTGTTTAAAAAGGTTAGAGAGGATGAATGTTACCACTATTCACTTGTCTCTTTCTTTCCATTTTCATAGCTCCTTATTCTTCTATCAATTTCTTACTTAAATTTCTTCCAAACCTTCATTTTATGGTGAAATTGGGAGACATTCTCGGAGCCAAGTGGGAAAAAGCATGCATTATGCTTATTTTCATGGTTTTGAGGCTTGTTTGGATGTTTTGCGACCTTGGGCTTACTTTTGTGCAAGTGGTAAGTTTTCATCCTTGATGTTCATTTGTTTCTTGAACTAATGGAAGCTTGATTTTTTCTTGGATTGCTTTAATTTAGTGCCATATGCCTTGTCTTTTCCTTGGAACTTAGGAAACCTAATGGAACTTTTTGAAGCTTGTGGTTTGTTCTTGTGATGCTTGATGCCTGCTAATTCAAGGTTAATTTACATAAGAGATTTATTGTTCTTCCTTTCCTGGTGCTATTCATAGCTTATTGCATGTGGGAATCTAGTAGTTTAGTGAATGGCATTGTTAGTGGATAATATTGGACGTGGTGGACTAGTATGTTTGCCTAGCTTGGTGTGATGTTTTTGTAAACTTCAAGCTTGATTTCAATGGTGCATTGTGGCCTAGTGTATGTGTTTTACAGGTTTATGAAAGGTATAATGCTCCTAGCAAGTGTGGAGGGCCTTGGAGGCCTCCCAAGGTGCATATGGCACCACTTTGTGTGTGTAGGCTTGGGGGCCTAGTGCTGCAGTGCCACCTAGGACCCTGAAATTGGATAGAGCCAATTTTCTTAAGCTTCGTCATAAAGCTAGTGGAACATTGTTCATTATTATGATATGTTTGGGTGTGCAAGAAAAGTATGGGGGTGGCAAGAATTATGTTATAGCTAAGTTGGTGCAATGGAACATGTATTCATTCTTAATCCATGAGTTCCATTGTTGTTTTTCTACTAAAAAAAAACAAAAAAATGAAGAAAAAAAGGATGAATTTGAAGGAGGAAAATGTTAATGTTGCTGCTCATGTAGTTGCTCCTAAAATTCTAGAGAAATGAGGCTATGTTGTGTGATGTGTACAATGGTGAAAGTTGTTGAATGGATTGAGTTTATTATAATTTGTTGTTGCTCCACTAGGTTCTATGGCTTTTAAGATACTTCCCAAATATTTTCCATGTTGTTACATTGCCATTAAGCCCTATTACAACCTTGGAAAAGTCCTTATGATTTGTGTTATGCATGTGATTCTAATGGTGGACAATGAGAAGATGTGCAAGCCTATGGTAGATCATTTTTATTGGAATGAATTTTAGTGACACATGCCCTACAAAACACATGAGAGTTGAGTGTTTATTTTTATGAAGGTATATATATATTTAGTTTATTGCATCTTTAAATGAAAATGCTTGCTAAGTAACTATAAGTTATCAATATTTGAAAAAAAAATCTTTGTTGATGATATGTTATCAATAAATGATATGTTTTGAAGAGATTGGTTTTGCTTAATTTGTGGAATTACAACTTTGGTGTTTTTTGTAAACGTGAATTTGAGTTATGCCCGAGGATGAGCAAAAGCTAAATGCGGGAGAATTTGATCAGAATGAAATATGCTATATTTTTCTCCCATATTTTTTAGTCTTTTGTACGTATTTTGTTTCCAAATATATTCATTTATTCTTATATTTTGATTTATGATGTAATTGAATACATTAAGTGCAAAACAAAGCTATTTGGGTGATTTTGGATAGTTAGACATCTCTTCATTTTTTCGGCATAACTCTCGCATCTGATGTCTGAACGAGTTGATTCTCATTGAAAAGTTGATTTCCATAACTATCTTTCATCTTAATACACTTTTACTTAGTTTGTGCATCTTCATGGTTGAATGTTATTTGAAAGTCAAAAACGTATTTTCTGTAAGAGAAATAGAAGCAATTGCGCTATTTTGAGCATATCTTTGGCTGTCGATATCCATTTTATGTGATCTAGGCGTCATTTTGAAGGTAAGAAATAACTCTACAACTTTTGATTTTTTGAGTTTTGTGCAATTCAGAGGCTAAAGTGGTTGAATTTGAGATCGAAATTGCTATTGATGATCTTGAATGTTTCATGGCTTGCAATGTTGAAATTAGTTTTGATGCGGATTAATTTTGAAGGCTTCTAAACCATTTTGGGTGAAAATTCCAGCTGAAAGACACTACTTAGTGATGCCAAGTCTCAATGCAGTTATTTTTTATCTTTTATAATTGTCTAGGGTATTTTAAAACAATACAAATAATTTGTGGAGATTTAATAATTTTTCTTGTTAGGTTATTTATTTCTTATGTATTAGAAACATGGAGTTAAATACCGTACGGTATATCGCTTACCGCAGGTAAGCGGTATATAGTACAAATGTTTTTACATTTTATCATTTTATCACGCAGTATACCACGGTATTTTGCGGTACTTCATATACTGCTAACTTTTCGTGTACATTTTGTCTGAAAACCATAGTATATCACAAATACCATGAGGTACGTACTACGGTATTTTATTTTTCGTAAATGCGTGTGAGATATTTTCTTTGTCATTTTACATAAAAATATCATAAATATATAAAACATTAAAATATAATTAATACACATATCACAAAATAAATATTTACTTGTAATCTTTTGGTTACTTTTCTTAGTTAACATACAAATTTAATGGTTACTTTGAGCTACCTAAGAACTCAATGTGATATTAGAAAACATATTGTTATTATTAAAGTATTTTTTTTCTCTTATATCAATAAATTAGTTTCTTTTTTAGTATTATTTATTTCGCCCTATATATATAAATTTTTTTGTATTAAAAAAATATCTTTTATCATATATATTTGACAAATTATGATGAGAAAAATTAGAATACATATAAAATGTGCAAAAAAAATTATTTAATTTTTGTCATCTTAAATTAATATTTTAACATTTATTTTTTTGTTAAAACGGTAACGGTATGTAGTGCGGTATATCATGTGGTATTCCTTAAAAATTTTGGATGCGAGATACCTAGCGGTAATGGTATTTGACACCTTGATTAGAAGATGAGACCAGATTTGAAATGACTCCTACTCCTATATCTTTCGGCCATATCATCTCCTCCCTCTTTTTTCCTCCCTTTTTTTTCCATGGTTATGTATGGTTAAATCCATGGTTGTTTAATCTCTCTGGTCTACGAAGCAACAAAAGTTTATTGATTTGTTGCCTTAACCCACAGGAATCATAAGACTCAGGAAGAATATTCAACTAAATTAAATGCAATAACTTTTATTTGTGTTATTTAGCTTCATTAATTTCTTTTATTTTTAATACAATTTCTAACTTAAAAACTAAATTTATTAGGAATTTTAGTAATTTTAGTAGTTAGGGTTAATTAGATTGCTTGTTTTTTGCCAAACTATACAATTGGCCCATGAACTTTCACAACTCAAGCAAATAAGTCCATAACTTGGAACTCATTAAATGTTAGCACCCGAACTTTGCAAAAATTGGCGACTTAGTCCAATTGTCACTGTAGTTGGCTGATGGTGTTTGTCTTCAGGATGAAGTGGCTAGAGATTGCTGATGTGGAGAGAGAGGAAAAAAGAGAGGAAATAAAAAAAAAAAAAGAAAAAGCGTAGAGAGGAGAGACTTGTCATTCTGAAATATATTTGGGTCAATGTGATAAATCCTAAAAGTGTTGGACTTGATTGAAATTTATGATAACCAAGGCTAAAACACCTTTTCTCAGTCCCTTTTGTTTCGCTACTCTTACACCGAACAACCCAACTTTTCTTCTCCACTGCACAGTTCCAGCCCACCACCACCATCGGCGTCATTCAATGGCTGCCAGCCATTCCAAAGGAGTGTGTCAACGTCATTCATGCTCCCAGCACCTATGCCTAGTATGGACGCGCACGAGAAATGACAGAGCAAAGCCTCCAACTCCAAACGATTTCACCGCTCTGAATTTCACCTCCTCCCACTGCCGCCTTGAAGCAATGCTCGTCCACACCATGATTCGCGAGATTTTCATGCTTGCCCTCAGCTCCACCATGACAGAGGGCAAATTTGTGCCTTGGATTAAATCGGAGGGTGACAAGCGTCATTGTTGTCGAGTCCGATAAGGCCGATATGGATGATGAGAGCTTTCACGAAGCATTCTCACCATTATCATGGTGGAGGAAGGCGGTGTCACTCCAATCAGGTCATTGATTGTTTTTCTTGCTGAGATGGAGGATGAGATCATTGAGGACGAGCTCCAACATGACGGAGGGTGAGTGTCATTGTTGTCTAGTCGTCTGCTTCAGCTGCTCAATCTAGGTTGGAGTAGCCACTGCCACATAAGCCCAGCCCAGCAACCTCATCTTACGCCGTTAGTCAAGCATAGTATAAATGGACCAAGTTGCTAAATTCAACAAAGTTCAGGGGCTAAATTTTAATGAGTTCTGAGTTTTGGATAGACTCGCTCGATTTGTCAAAGTTCAAGAGCCAATTGTATAGTTTGGCCCTTGTTTTTTTTATTAACCACAACTAACGAGTGGTAGGAAGGTAGTCCCAATGATAAATGTTCAAAGTCTTGATTGATCCATTTATGCATCAATGATTAGTTATAGAAATTTGGTGGTGAAAGTTGACTAATACCAAAGTTTGCTTTCTTGATTGTTTCTTCAATTTCTTGTCTAATAAGTTTTTTAATTTTTATTCTCTGATTAGTTTTACTTTTATTTTGATTAAAAATAACCCGAAATATGTAGGTTAATTATGCAGAGTCTTAAGCTAAATACTCTTTGTGGGAACGATTCTTTACTTGCATCACTACATAAGGAGTTTAGGTTTTATTTTTTGTTGCCTAGGAGAGCAAACCAGGTGCATATTAATGCACTTGCATCCACTCGTCAAATCTAGTCTCTATCTCCTGATCAAGACATCGTCTATATATTTGTTATCGTAAAAACCCCTTCACTTTATTTTTCTCGTCAGTGGTTGGAAAATGTTTGATCTTCTTTTTCCTACTACATTGAGGTGTTTTCACTTAATAAATGAGACTAATTATCTCTACTCGACTTAAAGACTCCATTTGGTATAATGTTAGCTACTAGTGTTAGAGCTTAGATAAAAAAACTATTAATTTTAGCTTTTAACTTTAGCGACTTAATATATATTATTAATAAATTATAAAAAACTTTAATGCTAACCATAAAAATTATTCTCGAACAGGGCCGTTTGTTCTCGAGTCTTTATAAGTATAAACAAATCCAGTTTCATTGTAACTAACCACATCATTAGTGAGCAAGTCTGAGATTAAACACGAGGATTTAATTTGAAAGGGGAACAGGAATAATCAATGCTAGAGCGAGTATAATGACAACCAAAGAGACACGAGGCTTCCGCATTCGGCATGGAGAAAATTGATGCCTAACTCAAGCTGCTTTATCCAAACTCAGCTTGTTTGATGCCTAACTCAAGCTGCTTTATCCAAACTCAGCTTGAAGGCGACTATCGATCAGACTGCCTAACCAACTTTGTTCTTATTTCCCCATTATTAACTAGCTATGTCTTGTGTTTCTCACCAAACTAAATGTAGGGTTTCTAGATTATAAAGTATTCACTTTCGTAAAAATTATGTGATAAAAATAACAAGCCACAATCACTTTAGCGTTTCTATATGCTTCTTAAAATACTGTGGTAGCCCATGAAACAGGTAGCCAGATCACCCAAATCGCCCAATAGACACTTCATTAGGACGTTCTGATAAAAAAGTCAATAATGTGAATATACTTCACAGTAGGCTATAGCGTATTTCTTCCGAGTTAGAATTACGGTCATATACTAAACTATCTGTAAAGGAAAATAGAAAACTAGTTAGCCGATTTAACGGAACTTCAACGTAAACTGGGATCTAGAAACAGGACCAAGTACGATGTTAGAGCATCACATTGTGTCTCCAAGGAAATGCCCTAACAGTTAGGTTAGCTCCATGGAATTGGGTGACGTAGTCATGAAAGGTAAGATTTTTCGTACATACCTTGAATGTGTTATGAGAGTCTCTTTTTATTGACAAGAGTGTCAACATGACCTTCTAGAAGTGCAATCAATGAGGGATTTGATTCCTTGTAGAAATCCTCTTTTATTAAATACCTTCATGAATTATGATTGATGTTAAATTGGACCATCTTATGAACTGGAGCCAAATAATGAGGTATCATCTAACCCCAATATGATATCAATATGTCATGCCCCTAAAAAATGTATGATATAAGCTTCTACATTTTTCAAGGCCCGTTAATTTTGTAATGATTCCTTTTAAAAGACACAAATGTGAAATGACACCTATTGAATCTGTGTCTTGTCACGATCATAAGTGGGCAAGTTTCATGGTCATCAAGGGCCATGTTGCCCTTCATTGTTGGCTAGTTATACCCTAATATAATGATGGTGGGCTAGCAGTTATTGATACGTGGGAGGTAAAGAGACCCTGATGGGTTAGACTTACTATGTTTGTACTCTGTCTCTTTTATCCGCTTTCACTATAATCATATAAAAAACTCCTAAATCTTCTTTCATTACTTGCATCATGCTATCCATCGGCTATTCCTTGATGCTTCTTACTTCCATTTTCTCATCTGAGTATTAATTTTAAAGCAATTGCTTGATTCTTGCCTTGATTTGTTTCTAATTTTTAGTTCCAATCGTCTACCTTTCTACCTCCTAGTGGTCGGCTACTGCCTGGAATACTAGTGAGGGGTGGTCTATTTTTTTTTTCCTAATTGCCTTGTATATTAACTATTGGGAAGGTGGCCACCAATGCAAAGTCATAACTAGGATGAAAGTTCATCGCTAAAAGCACCACGAGCAGTGGAAAAGTTGGGTGGTCTCTCCACGATTAGAGGAGCTGGTGCCAATCTCAATGGCATCGAGAGTGGACCGGGTAGGCATCACCATAAAAAAGTACTACTGATTGATGGGGTCGAGCCACCATACCTTCACCTGATCATTGACCCTACATAACTAAAAAGATGACATCACCATCTATCCTGTCTAGCTCGATGTCAACCTCTAATTTCCTCTACATCCCCTCATTTGCCATGTCTGCTAGTTCTACCAAATACCCCACTCTCAACATCTCCCCAACTAAATTATTCAACTTAAGACCTTTATCCTTGCCTGCCATATGGTAAGGGCCACTTCGATACTCAAGGCCTTTCTTCATTTCTTCACCCTTTCCATCACATCTACTTTAGCCTTATTTCATCCCATCCTAAGCCCACACAGGCCAAACTGATCTTTTACTTTCACCACTAACAAGGATTCATGGATAGTTGGCAAGAGCAGTTATTCATAGCCCTAGGAGACATACCATGGTTGTTTTCCTACCATTGAAGCAACCTCCCAAACGTGAGATCCATGAACAACCCCATTGAATAAAAAAATATGAGGCTAAAAAGACATCTTAGGGGCTATTGACATGACTAGAAGGGGTCTTAATGAATAAACACTCCAAAAAAATCTTTCTATTCTTGTACCAGAGGTTCAATGAGACAATGCTTCAGTTCATGGTTGTCAGCTGAGCTTATCTAAGCTATATAGGTGAAGGACCATCCATATTTGGTCCAAGGGGATAAGGAGTTGCTATCTACTAATCTATATGCTATGGTTAGGGCCTCATAATGTTGTTTACATTCTTTGTATTAATGGTATATCTTTTTTATTCATAAACTAACCATATCGCTCATTTTTATAGATATAGGCCATTTGTTTGTTCTCTTGAAGAAGAAGACTGGCCTTAGGGACAACCTTATTGAGGTGAGGAAGGTGTAGGCAACATTGGCCATGGCAACTTAGATTTTGCTCCATCAAACTGGGGACCCAGCCTCTTTCCTAAGTTTCCATGCTCTTTTAGCCCATTTGCTCAACCAGCACCGTGCACTGCCCCTAGTAATGTTGATGATGAGCCCGAGCTTATGCATAACAAGAATGGGCTTCAAGGTCTGCTTATGAAAGACATGCTCTGTATGGAAAGAAAGAGATTTTGCAGCACTGTTCAGATACCCTTTCGTAAGAACGAACTTTTCAATGTCTTAGTTGTTTCCTTGAATCATTTGATTTATGTCTTGCAATATAGTCTATCTATTTCTTCCATTCAATAAATGCATCAAGGCCTTCATAGGCTATGAAGAAGAGGGGTATACTCCTTCCTCCTAAGGGAAACCCTACTTTTCCTCTCTTAGCACCTCTTATCATGGGACTAATTCAATGCCTATTTTCTTGAAAACACAATAATACTTGAATGGGAAGAAGCATATGGAAGCTCTAGGCCCAAAACGGGGGATTTCAGATGAGATGTTTTTTAGCCTCTTTGGCCTATACATGAGGGGGTAATCATGGAGGATGCCAGTGATTTGCATTAGCAATTTCTAAAAGGACTCTACTTCCTAAGATATTGTGACAGCCTTTCCTACCTTCATTGTGGAGATGGTATTGCTCTAGTGTCGGTGTCAATCATCCTTCTCTTGGTAAATCTCAAAAAATGTGCTTAGGACCTTTACTAAAATGGTTTGATAATAGTTTTCATTTGGAAGCGGTGTTGGTGAAGTTTCAGTTATGGAAGTGATGTGCTAAAAAAGAGTCACATTAGCAAGGTGGTGGCTCACTTGAGGGAGCTATATAAAAATCTCCTTTTTAAACCATGTCTTGGACCAAGCTCAACTAGTGGAGCGGAGGGACTCACTCAAGCAGCAACTAGTGTCCGAGATGAAACTCGTTAAGGAGCATGTCACCCAAATTAATATTATGTTTATGGCCATCAACAAGTACTAATCAATGATCATTATTGCTGAAAAAAGGGTAAGAAACCATCTAAGCTCTAGTGGAATAACTTAGGAAGAAACTTTTACGATTAGACTTGGGTCGCAACTACAAAGCCTCAATGGACACCTCCTCCTCATCTCCAAGTGGATCATCAAGGTCAAGGAATCAACAAAGGGTCGAGAAAATTTTTATAAGGTGTAGCGCATCGACAGCCTCAGTATGGCCAATTGGCAAGTAAAGTAGTTGAAGATAATGAACAAGAGTGATAGGTAATGGCCTTGGCAACATTATATCAAGAATAGAGTGATAGCTTTTGAGCTTGTTTTTATCAAGTAACAAGCCAAGACTGATCTTGATCTTTCCTTCTTTCTAGGCTTCGATACCCCCAATGAAGAATTTGAAGCTTAAAGGTCGTTAGCTGACAAGCTTGGTGCAATGCTTCCTAAAAAAGAGGTCCTTGTCGAGTATGCCACCAATGAGAATAAGTGGGACGATGAATTTTAGGCCTATTTTGTATTTTTCTAAACCCTTGTACTTTATAATCCTTTAATATACTTTTTCTTTCCAAATATGTTATGTTTGAAATTTTCCTAAATTTAAAATCCTTTAGTGTGAATTTGGCCTCTACAAGGTGTAAGCCTGATTTTCACAATTTATGGCCCATTTGGCCTACTTAGGGTTTTCCCTCATTTTCACAAAGTAGAGGCGTTGTGGCCTCCTTAGGACTTAGCCTTCATTCTCTAAATTAAGAAAACTAGCCCTCAACTAACTTCAACTAAGCAAGGGGCGCACTTCTAGTCTGCACCAAGCTTAGGAAATTATTTGACAATTTTTGTGCTCTTAGATGGGTTTTTTCAAGTCAATTGCAACTAAATAATACTTATTTTGTCCTAGAAAAGATTAAACGTATTTCTTCTTAGGATGTCCTAAAAAGAATGAAACATTTCCCCTTTTGGAAAGTTTTTACATTTCAATTTACCTTACTACCCTCAATTAAACTCTTATTACACAAAACCTAACAAGCAATCTTTTTTTTAATCATCATTTAAACTCTCATAACACAAAACCCAAAAAGAAATATATTTTTTAATTTTATTTTCACGGGCAAAAAAATGTTTCAACCTTCATGAGGTGGAGGGAATACTAGTTTATTTAATCAAGGAGACTTATTACATTGAAGAAAAGTATTGGTGCAGGTCATTAGAATGGTAGTTCCATGGCTAATTTTGACCACAAGAATCAAAGAGTTCAAAAATGCCTTACTTAACTTCTCTGCCTACAAGAAATGGACTGTCCCAATTAGACCTCAAGTCATCATGCCAACGATTCCTTCCTGTTAACTAACCTTTAATAAAACTATCCTTCCAACCATTATCTGCTTGGTCTTGGCTTTTGTATCATGAGGCTAGGCCACTTTTAACCTAAGGACATGCAAACAAACTTAGCATCCCTCCAAGTTTTTTAACCAAGTCCAGTTTAGCTTTAAGAACATCTTCGTTAGACTATAGATCAAATATTTAAACATAAAAGAAGGGCCAACCCGCCTGTACTAGTAATAAAGCTTCCATTCCATAGACCAATGTGAATGGGCTCTCCCCACATTGGCCTCTGATGGCTCATCCTATAATCCCATAGTGCATTTTTTAGTACTTCTACCTACTTCCTTTTAGCATCATGTAACCTCTTCTTCAGCCTTTCGTTTATGTTACAATTAGTAATTTCTACTCTTCAATTTAACCATGGATAAATGATGGGGACAAAATAATGTCGTATTCCTTGTTTCCCAGTAAACTTCTACACCTTAGATATTTGAAATACTTCTAATTGTTAGTGATTATGCCTCATGGGCATCCAAATCTACATATTCTTCCCTAGGAACTTTATCACCTAAGGGACCATTACCTTTACAAAGGGTTCAACCTCGACACACTAAAGGAAGTAATCCACAACCATAATATAGTACTTGACTTATGTTGGAGCATTCGGCAAAATGCCAATCAAGTCCATCCTTGAAACAATAAAGGAACATGGACATCATTTGAATTCAAGCATTAATGTTGCAAGAATGGCATATTCAGACAAAAGCCCTTGCAACCTTTCCAATTGTTAGGCAAAATTACCTTTGCGTCAGCACTTTGTTGGCTATGGCCTTTATTTGATATGGGCTTCATAGTCGCCTTCATGAACTTCACTGAGGGCCTTAAGCCTTTAGTTTTTTTTCAAACATTTCTACAGGGGTGCTAAGCATCCTTTCTATATAAATGCTCATCAATTACAAAAAATTAGCCTAAATGAACCTTCAATTTCCTTTATCCTTTAATGGTTCTATTCACTTAACCATTTTCTAAGATGTGTTATATTGGCTATCACTAATCATTGACCTCTAAAGAACCCCATTGTTTAAGAAAGCGCATTAAGGGTTTAACCACATTCTTAGTCAAGGCCTTTTCTTTACCTTTAAGTATAGCATCTACCCATATATTCCTTGCCTTCAAGACCTTTTTAATCTATACATGATCAAATAATTTAATCAACTCTTTAATCAAGCTTAAGTACTTACAAAATGCATGGTTTTTTAGCCCCAATGTCTTGTTTTCTTGACTAACTATGAGTTAAGACCATTGTAGACCACCAAGTGTCATACCCCTGCTTGGCCGGTCATCTTTAATCCCGTGATAAAACCTTTATATTCTATTGTATTATTAGTGTTCAGGAATTGGACTTCAACTTTAGGGGTTGCCTCATATTCAAGGGCCTCAAAAGAATGCTCCTATTCCCTGATGGATTCTTCATGAGGCCCTATCAACAAATAGTGCCCAGGCGGTGGCGTTACTTTGGTCCTTGGAAATAAGGTATCCATCCACTAGGGATATCTTTGCTACATAATCTGCCAATGCCTGTACTTTTGTAGCCATCTAGACTTATAACAAAGTTGAACTCTCCCAAGTCAGTGCACCATATTGGCCAACCAACCTAAATGGTTTGGCTTTTGAACGACATACTTAAGGGGCAATCCTTATTCTATGGCTATCAAATGCATCTAAAAATATTGTTGTTCCTTCCTCAAGGCTATGAACAATGCAAACATAGCTTTCTCTAGCAACAATACCTTGACTTTGACTCTTTGCAGTGCCTTGCTAATGTTGTAGACACACCATTACTTTTTCCCCTCCTGTCTAACCAAAACCATTCTGACTGATCCTTTAGTAATAGCAAGGTGCAAGACTAACATGCTGCCATGCTGTGGTTACTTAAGTTTAGAGACCAATTTCAAATACTTACTAAAGGAGTCTTATACATTCCTCGGTTCATTGAAACTTTAGCCTACTATTAAGAATTTTGAAGAGATGCCTGCATTTATCTCCAAACCACAAGACAAAATACTTGAGGGCCATAATCTCCCCTGCAATATATGAATATCCTTCCTATCTGATGGCCAGGGGCCTTATCGTTTATAGTCATGGTGACTGGTGGAGAGACTTCTGGGAGAAAGAACGCCTGGAGGATGGATCTCCCAAGGGAGTGTGCCTGAAAGCTCAGAAACAAAGGGTTAGGAGGCCCCCGGAGTGTTTTTCCGGGGGGGGGAGCCTCC
>KK902909.1:2028-31205 GCA_000696445.1 Aquilaria agallochum | reverse complement strand
GGAGGCTAGGGCAAGGAGACCTGCGAATTTCTCACTTAAAAGTTGTATTTATAGTGAGACTCAACTTCCAGGCCTAATGGGTTTCAAAGCCCTAATCCAATTAGGATTTAATTTCGGGCTTAATAATGGCTCAACTCCTTGGCCCATTATTAATACGAAATTAAAGTGAAACCATAACCCAAATAATTAGCCCATGCACTCTAATGATCCAAATAGCTCTATGTGTGCGACCCAATAGGCTCTTGCCATGTTGGCAATGATCATAAATCACATTTATGATCATAAGCAATGAGCGGTGTCTAGCAACACATCATTGCTACCCAAGTGACAAGATTGTCGGTGAATCGACTAAACCTTTATGATCATCACCGATATATGCCATTGTCCCTTTGTCCAAGATATCAAGACTAAGCACGAGACATGGAATGTGTCACTCTCGTATAGCCCAATCTTTGGTTTCTTGATTACCGAGTAGACCAACTTAAACTGACGACATTGATATCATATATCAACTCATCGAAGCATGGCCATGCATTTTCTAAGTCTCACTCTATCAAGGGGCCCAAAGATATCACTCCCGTTACATAGGAGGGACAAATCCCATCTTGATCATACAAATCCCTCCGCATGATATGTGACATACCCAATGACCTCCTTCAAGTTCACTCAGTTACGAGCAACAAAGGAAAGTATCAAAGTATGTGACTCACATGTAGGGAACCTTGTTGATCTTAGGTCGAAGGACTACATATACCATGATCACTATGAGAATCACTTATGACACTCATATAACGATCCATGAAGTGTTCTCATGGTGGGTCGGTCCAGTACACAAGTTCTCCAACTTGTACCCATATGTAGACTAGATATCTCATATTAGTCTCCACATATGCTAGTCATTATGTATTATTGCAACCCGCTCCACAATAACACTAGACTAGGGACGTTTAAGAATATCATTATTCTAGGGTTACAATTATGCTTATTACGTTACGCAGAAACAAAACAACAAACATAATTGCTGGATTAATGCCTCAATAAAATATCATGGCTCAATGTGCAAAAATACAATCATCTCATGATTGGCTTTTTGGGCACAATACTAACAATTATTCCAAACAGGTTGTGAATGTTTCAATTAGTTGCAAACAAGTTGTGAATGTTTTCATTTCATTCCAAACATGTTGGGAATGATTCCATTTGATTCCAAACAAGTTGTGAATGTTTCCATTCCATTCCAAACAAGTTGCTAATGTTGCCATTCAATCTAAACTATTCATGAATGTTGCCATTCATTCCAAACTAGTTGTGAATGCTCCCAATTCATTTGAAACAAGTTGTTAATGTTTTAATGCCAACCCAAACAAGTTTTGAATGTTTCCATTTCATTCCATACAAGTTGTGCATGTTCCCATTTCATTTCGAACTTGTTGTGAATGTATCCATTTCATTCCAAACAAGTGAGTGTTTCCAATTCATTCCAAACAAGTTGTGAATGTTTCCATTTCATTCCAAACTAGTTGTGAAAGTTTCCTTTTCTTTCAAAACAAGTTGTGAATGTTTCCACTCATTCCAAACTAGTTGTGAATATCTCTATTCACTATAAACTAGTTGTGAATGTTTCCATTTCATTCCAAACAAGTTGTGAATGTTTCTATTCATTCCAAACTAGTTGTGAACGTTATTATTTTCTACCAAACAAGTTGTGAACGTTTTTATTTCATTCCGAACAAGTTCTGAATGTTTCCATTTCATTCCGAACAAGCGGTGACTGTTTCCATTTCATTCCAAAGTATTTGTGAATGTTTAAATTTTGTTCCAGATAAGTTCTTAATGTTTTCATTTTATCCCAAACAAGTTGTGAATGTTTCCATTTCATTCCATAGAAGTTTTGAATGTTTCGATTCATTCCAAACTAGTTGCGGTTGTTTCGTTCCATTTCATTCCAAACAAGTTATGGATGTTTCCATTTCATTCCAAACAAGTTGTGGATGCTTCCATTTCATTCCAAACATGTTGAGTATGTTTCCTTTCATTCTAAACTAGTTGTTAATGTTTGAATTTCACTAAAAAACAAGTTGTGAATGTTTCGGTTTCATTCCAAACAAGTTGTGAATGTTTCCGTTTTATTCCAAACAAGTTGTGAATGTTTATATTTAAATCCTAAGAAGCTGTGCATGTTTGCATTTGTTTCCAAACTAGTTGTGAATGGTTTCATTTCATTCCAAACAAGTTATGAATGTTTTCATTCATTCCAAACTAGTTGTGAATGTTCCCATTTGTACCAAACAGGTTGTGAATGTTTCCATTTCATTTCGAACAAGTTGTGAATGTTTCCATTTCGCTACGAACAAGTTATGAATGATTAAATTTCATTCCAAATAAGTTGTTAATGTTTCCATTTTATTCCAAATAACTTGTGAATGTTTCCATTTCATTCCAAACATGTTGCGAATGGTTCCATTTCATTCCATAGAAGTTTTGAAAGTTTGATTCAACCGAAACTAGTTGTGGATGTTTCGATTCATTTCATTCCAAACAAGTTGTGGATGTTTCCATTTCATTCCAAACTAGTTGCGGATGTTTCAAATTCATTCCAAACAAGTTGTGAATGTTTCCGTTCATTCCAAACTAGTTGTTAATGTTTGAATTTCATTCTAAAACTAGTTGTCAATGTTTCGATTTCATTCCAAAGAAGTTGTGAATGTTTCCATTTCATTCCAAACAAGTGGTTAGTGTTTCCATTTCATTCCAAAGAAGTTGTGAATGTTTCTATTTGTTACAAACAAGTTGTGAATGTTTTCATTCCATCCAAACTAGTTCTGAATGTTACTATTTCATACCAAATAAGTTGTGAATGTTTCTATTTCATTTTGAACAAGTTGTGAATGTTTCCATTTCATTCCGAACAAGTTATGAATCTTTCCCTTTCATTCCGAACAAGTTGTGAATGTTTCAATTTCATTTGGAACAAGTTGTGAATGTTTCCATTTCATTCCGAACAAGTTGTGAATGTTTCCATTTCATTCCAAACAAGTTGTGAATGTTTCCATTTCATTCCAAACAAGTTGTGAACGTTTCCACTTCATTCAATATAAGTTTTCAATGTTTAGATTCATTCAAAATTAGTTGTGTATGTTTCGATTCATTTCATTCCAAACAAGTTGTGGATGTTTCCATTTCATTCGAAACTAGTTGTGGATGTTTCCATTTCATTCCAAACAATTTGTGAATGTTTCCTTTCATTCCAAACTAGTTGTTCATGTTTGAATTTCATTCCAAAACAAGTTGTGAATGTTTCGATTTCATTCGAAATAAGTTGTGAATGTTTCTATTTCATTCCAAACAAGTTGTGAGTGTTTCCATTTCATTCCAAACAAGTTGTGAATGTCTCCATTTCATTCCAAAGAAGTTGTGCATGTTTGCATTTCTTTCCAAATTAGTTGTGAATGTTTCCATTGCGTTCCAAACAAGTTGTGAATGTTTCCATTTCATTCCATAGAAGTTTTGAATGTTTCAATTCCTTCCAAACTAGTTTGGAAGTTTCGATTCATTTTATTCCAAAGTAGTTGTGGATGTTTCTATTTCATTCCAAACAATTTGTGAATGTTTCCTTTCATTCCAAACTAGTTCTTTATGTTTGAATTTCATTCCAAAACAAGTTGTGAATGTTTTGATCTCATTCCAAACAAGTTGTGAATGTTTCCATTTCATTCCAAAAAAGTTGTGAATGTTTCCAGTTCATTCCTAAGAAGTTGTGCACGTTTGCATTTCTTTCCAAATTAGTTGTGAATGTTTCGATTCCGTTCCAAACAAGTTGTGAATGTTTCCATTTCATTCCATAGAAGTTTTGAATGTTTCAATTCCTTCCAAACTAGTTGTGGATGTTTCGATTCATTTCATTCCAAAGTAGTTGTGGATGTTTCCATTTCATTCCAAACAATTTGTGAATGTTTCCTTACGTTCCAAACTAGTTGTTCATGTTTGAATTTCATTCCAAAACAAGTTGTGAATGTGTTGATTTCATCCCAAACAAGTTGTGAATGTGTTGATTTCATTCCAAACAAGTTGTGAATGTTTCCTTTTCATTCCAAAGAAGTTGTGCACGTTTGCATTTCTCTCCAAACTAGTTGTGAATGTTTCGATTTCGTTCGAAACAAGTTGTGAATGTTTCCATTTCATTCGATAGAACTTTTGAATGTTTCGATTCATTCCAAATTAGTTGTGGATGTTTCGATTCATTTCATTTCAAACAAGTTGTGGATGTTTCCATTTCATTCCAAATGAGTTTTGGATGTTTCCATTTCCTTTCAAACAATTTGTCAATGTTTCCTTTCATTCGAAACTAGTTGTTCATGTTTGAATTTCGTTCCAAAACAAGTTGTGAGTGTTTCGATTTGATTCCAAACAAGCTGTGAACGTTTCCATTTCATTTCAAACAAGTTGTGAATGTTTCCATTTCATTCCAAAAAAGTTGTGCATGTTTACATTTCTTTCGAAACTAGTTGTGAATGTTTCCATTTCATTCGAAACAGGTTGTGAATTTTTCCATTCATGTCAAACTAGTTGTGAATGTTCCTATTTCGTACCAAATAACTTGCGAATGTTTCGATTTCATTGTGAACAAGTTGTGAATTTCCATTCGATTCCGAACAAGTTGTGACTGTTTCCATTTAGTTCCAAACAAGTTGTGAATGTTTAAATTTCATTCCAAAAAAGTTGTTCATGTTTCCATTTTATTCCAAACAAGTTGTGAATGTTTCCATTTCATTCCAAACAAGTTCTGAATGTTTCCATTTCATTCCATATAAGTTTTGAATGTTTCGATTCATTCCATACTAGTTGTGGATGTTTTGATTCATTTCATTCCAAACAAGTTGTGGATGTTTCCATTTCATTCCAAACTAGTTGTGGATGTTTCCATTTGATTCCAAACAAGTTCTGAATGTTTCCTTTCCTTCCAAACTAGTTGTTAATGTTTGAATTTAATTCCAAAACAAGTTGTGAATGTTTTGATTTCATTCCAAAGAAGATCTGAACGATGCCATTTTATTCCAAACAAGTTGTGAATGTTTCCATTTCATTCCAAACTAGTTGTGAATGTTTCCATTTCAATTCCAAACAACTTGTGAACATTTCAATTCATTCCAGACTAGTTGTGAATGTTCCTTATTCATACCAAACAAGCTGTGAACATTTTGATTTCATTCCGAATAAGTTATGAATGTTTTGATTTCAATCTGAACAAGTTGTGAATGTTTAAATTTCGTTTGAAAGAAGTTGTTAATGTTTCCGTTTTGTTCCAAACAAGTTGTGAATGTTTCCATTTCACCCAAACAAGTTGTGAAGGTTTCCATTTCATTTCATAGAAGTTTTGAATGTTTCGATTCACTCGAAACTAGTTGTGGATGTTTCGATTCATTTCATTCGAAACAAGTTGTGAATGTTTCCATTTCATTCCAAACTAGTTGTGGATGTTTCCATTCATTCCAAACTAGTTGTGAATGTTCCTTTTTCGTACCAAACAAGTTGTGAACGTTTCTATTTCATTCCAAACAAGTTGTTAAGGTTTCCATTCCATTCCGAACAAGTTGTGAATGTTTCCATTTCATTCGAAACAAGTTGTTAATCTTTCCATTTTATTCTAAACAAGTTGTGAATGTTTCCACTTCATTCCAAACAAGTTGTGAAAGTTTCAATTTTATTCCATAGAAGTTTTGAATGTTTCGATTCATACCAAACCAGTTGTGGATGTTCCAATTCATTTCATTCCAAACAAGTTGTGGATGTTTCCATTTCATTCAAAACTAGTTGTGAATGTTTCCATTTTGTTCCAAACAAGTTGTGAATGTTTTTGTTTCATTCCATACTAGTTGTGCATGTTTCCATTTCTTTCCAAAACAAGTTGTGCATGTTTCCGTTTCATTCCAAACTAGTTTTGAATGTTTTCATTTCATGCCAAAAAAGTTGTGAATGTCTCCATTCATTGCTAACCAGTTGTGAAAGTTTTCATTTCATTCCAAACAAGTTGTGAATATTTCCAAATAGGGTGTGAATGTTTGCTTTTCATTCAAAACAAGTTGTGAATGTTTCCATTCATTCAAAACTAGTTGTGAATGTTTCCATTCATTCAAAACTAGCCTGAGAGTTTCTAATCATTCAAAACTAGTCGTGATCTCTCTATTCATTCCAAACAAGTTGTGACTATTTCCCTGTCATTCAAAACAAGTTGTCAATGTTTCCATTTCATTTCAAACAAGTTGTGCATCTTTCCATTTCAGTCCCAACTAGTTGTGAATGTTTCCATTTCGTACTGAAGAAGTTGTGATTCTTTCCATTCATTCCAAACTAGTTGTGAAAGTTTTCACTGATTCCAAAGTAGTTGTGAATGTTTCCATTTCATTCCAAACAAGTTGTGAATGTCTCCATTTCAATCCAAATAGTTTGTGAATGTTTCCATTTCATTCCAAAGAAGGTGTCACTGTTTCCTTTTCACTCCAAACAAGTTGTGAATGTTTCCATTCACTCAAAACTAGTTGTGAATATCTCTATTCATTCCAAAAACAAGTTGTGAATGTTTCCATTTCATTCCAAACACGTTGCACACGTTTCCATTTCATTCCAAACTAGTTGTGGATGTTTCGATTTTATTCGAAACAAGTTGTGAATGTTTTCCATTTCATTCCGAACAAGTTGTGAATGTTTCCATTTCATTCCAAACAAGTTGTGAATGTTTCAAGTTCATTCCAAACTAGTTTTGAATGTTGGATTTCATTGCGAAAAAGTTGGGAATCTTTCCATTTTATTCCAAACAGTTTGTGAATGTTTCAATTCGTTCCAAACAAGTTGTGAATATTTTCATTTCATTCCAAACAAGTTGGGAATGATTCCAATTCATTCCAAACAAGTTGTGAATGTTTCCATTCCATTCCAAACAAGTTGTGAATGTTGCCATTCATTCTAAGCTAATCGTGAATGTTGCCATTCATTCTAAACTAGTTGTGAATGCTCCCAATTCATTCAAAACAAGTTGTGAATGTTTTGATTTCAACCCAAACAAGTTGTGAATATTTCCATGTCATTCCTTACAAGTTGTGCATGTTCCCATTTTATTCCGAACTTGTTGTGAATGTATCCATTTCATTCCAAACAAGTGAGTGTTTCCAATTCATTCCAAACTAGTTGTGAAAGTTTGCTTTTCTTTCCAAACAAGTTGTGAATGTTTCTACTCATTCCAAACTAGTTGTGAATATCTCTATTCACTATAAACTAGTTGTGAATGTTTTCATTTCATTCCAAACAAGTTGTGAATGTCTCCATTCATTCCAAACTAGTTGTGAACGTTCCTATTTTGTACCAAACAAGTTGTGAACATTTCTATTTCATTCCGAACAAGTTGCGAATGTTTCCATTTCATTCTGAACAAGTGGTGAATGTTTCCATTTCGTTCCAAACCAGTTGTGAATGTTTAAATTTTGTTCCAAATAAGTTGTTAATGTTTTCAGTTCATCCCAAACAAGTTATGAATGTTTCCATTTCACTCCATAGAAGTTTTGAATGTTTCAATTCATTCTAAACTAGTTGTGGATGTTTCGATTCATTTCATTCCAAACAAGTTATGGATGCTTCCATTTCATTCCAAACTAGTTGTGGATGCTTCCATTTCATTCCAAACATGTTGAGTATGTTTTCTTTCATTCTAAACTAGTTGTTAATGTTTGAATTTCACTCAAAAAAAAGTTGTGAATGTTTCGATTTCATTCTAAACAAATTGTGAATGTTTCTGTTTTATTCCACACAAGTTGTGAATGTTTCCATTTCATTCCTAAGAAGCTGTGCATGTTTGCATTTCTTTCCAAACTAGTTGTGAATGGTTTCAATTCATTCCAAACAAGTTATGAATGTTTCCATTCATTCCAAACAAGTTATGAATGTTTCCATTCATTCCAAACTAGTTGTGAATGTTCCTATTTCGTATCAAATAAGTTGTGAATGTTTCCAATTCATTTCGAACAAGTTGTGAATGTTTCCATTTCATTTCAAACAAGTTGTGAATGTTTCCATTTCGTTCTGAACAAGTTATGAATGTTTAAATTTCGTTCCAAATAAGTTGTTAATGTTTCCATTTTATTCGAAACAAGTTGTGAATGTTTCCATTTCATTCCAAACAAGTTGTGAATGTTTCCATTTCATTCCATAGAAGTTTTGAAAGTTTTGATTCAATCGAAACTAGTTGTGGATGTTTCGATTCATTTCATTCCGAACAAGTTGTGGATGTTTCCATTTCATTCCAAACTAGTTGTGGATGTTTTCATTTCATTCCAAACAAGTTGTGAATGTTTCCTTTCATTCCAAACTAGTTGTTAATGTCTGAATTTCATTTTGAAACTAGTTGTCAATGTTTCGATTTCATTCCAAAAAAGTTGTGAGTGTTACCGTTTCATTCCAAACAAGTTGTTAGTGTTTCCATTTCATTCCAAAGAAGTTGTGCATGTTTGTATTTCATTCGAAACTAGTTGTGAATGTTTCTATTTCTTTACAAACAAGTTGTGAATGTTTTCATTCCATCCAAACTAGTTCTGAATGTTACTATTTCGTTCCAAACAACTTGTGATTGTTTCGATTTCATTCCGAACAAGTTGTGAATGTTTCCATTTCATTCCGAACAAGTTGTGAAAGTTTCCATTTTGTTCCAAACAAGTTGTTAATGTTTCCATTTTATTCCAAACAAGTTTTGACTGTTTCCACTTCATTCCATATAAGTTTTGAATGTTTAGATTCATTCGAAATTAGTTGTGTATGTTTCGATTCATTTCATTCCAAACTAGTTGTTCATGTTTGAATTTCATTCCAAACAATTTGTGAATGTTTCCTTTCATTCCAAACTAGTTGTTCATGTTTGAATTTCATTCCAAAACAAGTTGTGAATGTTTCAATTTCATTCCAAACAAGTTGTGAATGTTTCCATTTCATTTGAAAGAAGTTGTGCACATTTGCATTTCTTTCCAAATTACTTGTGAATGTTTCCATTCCGTTCCAAACAAGTTGTGAATGTTTCCATTTCATTCCATAGAAGTTTTGAATGTTTCAATTCCTTCCAAACTAGTTGTGGATGCTTCGATTCATTTCTTTCCAAAGTAGTTGTGGATGTTTCCATTTCATTCCAAACAATTTGTGAATGTTTCCTTACGTTCCAAACTAGTTGTTCATGTTTGAATTTCATTCCAAAACAAGTTGTGAATGTGTTGATTTCATCCCAAATAAGTTGTGAATGTTTCCAATTCATTCCAAACAAGTTGTGAATGTTTCCATTTCATTCCAAAGAAGTTGTGCACGTTTACATTTCTCTCCAAACTAGTTGTGAATGTTTCGATTTCATTCGAAATAAGTTGTGAATGTTTCCATTTCATTCCATAGAACTTTTGAATGTTTCGATTCATTCCAAACTAGTTTTGGATTTTTTGATTCATTTCATTTCAAACAAGTTGTGAATGTTTCCATTTCATTCCGAACGAGTTTTGGATGTTTCCATTTCATTCCAAACAATTTGTGAATGTTTCCTTTCATTCGAAACTAGTTGTTCATGATTGAATTTCGTTCCAAAACAAGTTGTGAGTGTTTCGATTTCATTCCAAACAAGTTGTGAACATTTCCATTTCATTTCAAACAAGTTGTGAATGTTTCCATTTCATTCCAAAGAAGTTGTGTATGTTTGCATTTCTTTCCAAACTAGTTGTGAATGTTTCCATTTCATTCGAAACAGGTTGTGAATTTTTCCATTCATTCCAAACTAGTTGTAAATGTTCCTATTTCGTACCAAAGACGTTGCGAACGTTTCGATTTCGTTATGAACAAGTTGTGAATTTCCATTCGATTCCAAACAAGTTGTGAGTGTTTCTATTTAGTTCCAAAAAAGTTGTGAATGTTTAAATTTCGTTCCAAAAAAGTTGTTCATGTTTCCAGTTTATTCCAAACAAGTTGTGAATGTTTCCATTTCATTCCAAACAAGTTGTGAATGTTTCCATTTCATTCCATAGAAGTTTTGAATGTTTCGATTCATTCCATACTAGTTGTGGATGTTTTGATTCATTTCATTCCAAACAAGCTGTGGATGTTTCCATTTCATTCCAAGCTGGTTGTGGCTCTTTCCATTTGATTACAAACAAGTTGTGAATGTTTCCTTTCGTTCCAAACTAGTAGTTAATGTTTGAATTTCATTCCAAAACAAGTTGTGAATGTCTCTATTTCATTCCAAGGAAGTTGTGCATGTTTGCATTTCTTTCCAAAACTAGTTGTGATGTTTCCATTTCATTCCAAACAACTTGTGAACGTTTCAATTCATTCCATACTAGTTGTGAATATTCCTAATTCGTACCAAACAAGTTGTGAACGTTTTGATTTCATTCCAAACAAGTTATGAATGTTTTGATTTCATTCTGAACAAGTTGTGAATGTTTCCATTTTGTGCCAAACAGGTTGTGAATGTTTAAATTTCGTTCGAAAGAAGTTGTTAATGTTTCGATTTTGTTCCAAACAAGTTGTGAATGTTTCCATTACATCCAAACAAGTTGTGAAGGTTTCCATTTCATTTCATAAAAGTTTTAAAAGTTTCGATTCACTCGAAACTAGTTATGGATGTTTCAATTCATTTCATTCTCGAAACTAGTTGTGGATGTTTCAATTCATTTCATTCCAAACTAGTTGTGGATGTTTCCATTCATTCCAAACTAGTTGTGAATGTTCCTATTTCGTACCAAACAAATTGTGAACGTTTTGATTTCATTCCGAACAAGTTGTTAAGGTTTTCATTCCATTCCGAACAAGTTGTGAATGTTTCCACTTCATTCCAAACAAGTTGTTAATCTTTCCATTTTATTCTAAACAAGTTGTGAATATTTCCACTTCATTCCAAACAAGTTGTGAATGTTTCCATTTTATTCCATAGAAGTTTTGAATGTTTCGATTCATGTTTGAATTTTGTTCCAAAACAAGTTGTGAGTGTTTCGATTTCATTCCGAACAAGTTGTGAATGTTTCCATTTCATTTCAAACAAGTTGTTCACGTTTTCATTTCTTTCCAAACAAGTTGTGCATGTTTGCATTTCTTTCCAAACTAGTTGTGATTGTTTCCATTTCATTCGAAACAGATTGTGAATTTTTCCATTCACTGCAAACTAGTTGTGAATGTTCCTATTTTGTACCAAAGAAGTTGCGAACGTTCAATTTCATTGTGAACAAGTTATGAATTCACATTCAATTCCGAACAAGTTGTGCGTGTTTCCATTTAGTTCCAAACAAGTTGTGAATGTTTAAATTTCGTTCCAAAAAAGTTGTTCATGTTTCCATTTTATTCCAAACAATTTGTGAGTGTTTCCATTTCATTCCAAACAATTTCTGAATGTTTCCTTTCATTCCAAACTAGTTGTTCATGTTTGAATTTCATTCCAAAACAAGTTGTGCATGTTTCGATTTCATTCCAAACAAGTTGTGAAGGTTTCCATTTCATTCCAAACAAGTTGTGAATGTTTCCATTTCATTCCAAAAAAGTTGTGCATGTTTGCATTTCTTTCCAAATAAGTTGTCAATGTTTCCATTCTGTTCCAAACAAGTTGTGAATGATTCCATTTCATTCCATAGAACTTTTGAATGTTTCGATTCATTCCATACTAGTTGTGGATGTTTTTATTCATTTCATTCCAAACAAGTTGTGGATTTTTCCATTCCACTCCAAAGTAGTTGTGGATGTTTCCATTTCATTCCAAACAATTTGCGAATGTTTCCTTTCATTCCAAACTAGTTGTCAATGTTTGATTGTCATTCCAAAAGAAGTTGTGAATGTTTTAATTTTATTCCAAACAAGCTGTGAATGTTTCTGTTTCATTCCAAAGAAGTTTTGAATGTTTCCATTTCATTCAAAAGAAGTTGTGCACGTTTGCATTTCTTTCAAAACTAGTTGTTAATGTTGCCATTTCATTACAAACAAGTGTTGAATGTTTCTATTCATTCCAAACTTGTTGTGAATGTTCCTGTTTCGTAGCAAACAAGTTGTGAACGTGTCGATTTCATTCCGAACAAGTTGTGAATGTTTCCATTTCATTCCGAACAAGTTGTGAATGTTTCCATTTCATTCCAAACAAGTTGTTAATCCTTCCATTCTTTCTAAACAAGTTGTGAATGTTCCCTCTTCATTCCAAACAGGTTGTGAATGTTTCCATTTTATTCTATAGAAGGTTTGAATGTTTCGATTCATACCAAACTAGTTATGGATGTTTCAATTCAGTTCATTCCAAACAAGTTGTGGATATTTCCATTTCATTCGAAAGTAGTTGTGGATGTTTCCATTTCGTTCCGAACAAGTTGTGAAAGTTTCAATTCATTCCAAACTAGTTGTTAATGTTTGAATTTCATTCCAAAACAAGTTGTGAATGTTTCGATTTCATTTCAAACAAGTTGTGAATGTTTCCATTTCATTCAAAAGAAGTTGTACATGTTTGCATTTCTTTACAAACTAGTTGTGAATGTTTCCATTTCACTCGAAACAAGTTGGGAATTTTTCATTTCATTCCAAACAAGTTGTGAATGCTCCTATTTCATACCAAAGAAGTTGTGAACGTTTTGATTTCATTGCGAACAAGTTGTGAATTTCTATTCGATTTCGAACAAGTTGTGAGTGTTTCCATTTATTTCCAAACAAGTTGTGAATGTTTAAATTTCATTCCAAAGAAATTATTCATGTTTCCATTTTATTCCAAACAAGTTGTGAATGTTTCCATTTCATTCCAAACAAGTTGTGAATATTTCCATTTCATTCCATAGAAGTTTTGAATATTTCAATTCATTCCATACTAGTTGCGGATGTTTTAATTCATTTTATTGCAAACAAGTTATGGATGTTTCCATTTCATCCCAAACTAGTTGTGGATGTTTCCATTTCATTACAAACAAGTTGTGAATGTTTCTTGTCATTCCAAACTAGTTGTTAATGTTTGAATTTCATTCCAAAACAAGTTGTGAATGTTTTGATTTCATTCCAAACAAGTTGTGAACATTTCCGTTTTATTCCAAACAAGTTGTGAATGTTTCCATTTGATGGGTTTCGGGAGCCAAACAGCGCAGTGGAATTTAACCGAAACCCTCCAGGATCCAAGTGAAACGGGGTAAACCGGGTGTTCAAAAATTTCATACCTAATTTTCGGTTGAGATCTCTCACTCAACTGTAGAGTCGAATCACAAAACCTGAACAGTTGACGTGTTCAGGCTCTCTATGGTATCCACACGAGCCTCTCGGGATCACCACGCTTCCACCACATCCCGGCAGATGCGTTTCTCTTGTGTTCGTAGTGCTAGCTTGCGTCCTCCAAAGAATTGCAAGAGAAGNGATTACCGAGTAGACCAACTTAAACTGACGACATTGATATCATATATCAACTCATCGAAGCATGGCCATGCATTTTCTAAGTCTCACTCTATCAAGGGGCCCAAAGATATCACTCCCGTTACATAGGAGGGACAAATCCCATCTTGATCATACAAATCCCTCCGCATGATATGTGACATACCCAATGACCTCCTTCAAGTTCACTCAGTTACGAGCAACAAAGGAAAGTATCAAAGTATGTGACTCACATGTAGGGAACCTTGTTGATCTTAGGTCGAAGGACTACATATACCATGATCACTATGAGAATCACTTATGACACTCATATAACGATCCATGAAGTGTTCTCATGGTGGGTCGGTCCAGTACACAAGTTCTCCAACTTGTACCCATATGTAGACTAGATATCTCATATTAGTCTCCACATATGCTAGTCATTATGTATTATTGCAACCCGCTCCACAATAATACTAGACTAGGGACGTTTAAGAATATCATTATTCTAGGGTTACAATTATGTTTATTACGTTACGCAGAAACAAAACAACAAACAAAATTGCTAGATTAATGCCTAAATAAAATATCATGACTCAATGTGCAAAAATACAATCATCTCATGATTGGCTTTATGGGCACAACACTAACACCATTTCATTCCAAAGAAGTTGTGCATGTTTGCATTTATTTCCAAACTAGTTGTGAATGTTTCCATTTCAATCCAATCAACTTGTGAACGTTTCAATTCATTCCAGACTAGTTGTGAACGTTCCTAATTCATACCAAACAAGCTGTGAACGTTTTGTTTTCATTCCAAACAAGTTATGAATGTTTTTATTTCATTTCGAACTAGTTATGAATGTTTCCATTTCATGCCAAACAAGTTGTGAACGTTTAAATTTTGTTTGAAAGAAGTTGTTATTGTTTCCATTTTATTCCAAACAAGTTGTGAATGTTTCCATTTCAACCAAACAAGTTGTGAAGGTTTCCATTTCATTTCATAGAAGTTTTGAATGTTTCGATTCACTTGAAACTAGTTGTGGGTGTTTTGATTCATTTCATTGCAAACAAGTTGTGAATGTTTCCATTTCATTCCAAACTAGCTGTGGATGTTTCCATTTCATTCGAAACAATTTGTGAATGTTTCCTTTCGTTCCAAACTAGTTGTCAATGTTTGAATGTCATTCCAAAACAAGTTGTGAATGTTTCAATATCATTCCAAACAAGTTGTGAATGTCTCTGTTTCATTCCAAACAGGTTTTGAATGTTTCCATTTCATTACAAAGAAGTTGTGCATGTTTGCATTTCTTTCCAAACTAGTTGTGAAAGTTTCCATTTCATTACAAACAAGTGTTGAACGTTTCCATTCATTCAAAACTAGTTGTGAATGTTCCTGTTTCGTACCAAACAAGTTATGAATGTTTTGATTTCATTCTGAACTAGTTGTTAAGGTTTCCATTTCATTCCGAACAAGTTGTGAATGTTTTCATTTCATTCCAAACAAGTTGTTAATCTTTCCATTATATTATAATCAAGTTGTGAATGTTTCCACTTCATTCAAAACAAGTTGTGAATGTTTCCATTTTATTCCATAGAAGTTTTGAATGTTTTGGTTCATACCAAACTAGTTGTGGATGTTTCAATTCATTTCATTCCAAACAAGTGGTGGATGTTTCCATTTCATTCGAAACTAGTTGTAGATGTTTCCAATTCATTCCGAACAAGTTGTGAATGTTTCATTTCGTTTGAAACTAGTTGTTAATATTTGAATTTCATTCCAAAACAAGTTGTGAATGTTTCGATTTCATTTCAAACAAGTTGTGAATGTTTGCATTTTATTCCAAACAAGTTGTGAATGTTTACATTTCATTCCAAAGAAGTTGTGCATGTTTGCATTTCTTTCCAAACTAGTTGTGAATGTTTCCATTTCATTTGAAACAAGCTGTGAATTTTTTCATTCATTCCAAACTAGTTATGAATGTTCCTATTTCATACCAAAGAAGTTGTGAACGTTTCGATTTAATTGTGAACAAGTTGTGAATTTCCATTCGATTCAGAACAGGTTGTGAGTATTTCCATTTAGTTGCAAACAAGGGGTGAATGTTTAAACTTCATTCCAAATAAGTTATTCATGTTTCCATTTTATTCCAAACAAGTTGTGAAGGTTTCCATTTCATTCCAAACAAGTTGTGAATGTCTCCACTTCATTCCATAAAAGTTTTGAATGTTTCGATTCATTCCATACTAGTTGCAAATGTTTTCATTCATTTCATTCCAAACAAGTTGTGGATGTTTCCATTTCATTCCAAACAAGTTGTGGATGTTTCGATTCATTCCATACTAGCTGCGGATGTTTCGATTCATTTCATTCCAAACAAGTTGTGGATGTTTCCATTTCATTCCAAACTAGTTGTTGATGTTTCCATTTCATTCCAAACAATTTGTGAATGTTTCCTTTTGTTCCAAACTAGCTGTCAAGGTTTGAATGTCCTTAAAAAACAAGTTGCAAATGTTTCATATTTCATTGCAAACAAGTTGTGAATGTTTCTGTTTCATTCCAAACAAGTTTTGAAAGTTTCCATTTCATTCCAAAGAAGTTGTGCATGTTTGCATTTCTTTCCAAACTAGTTATGAATGTTTCCATTTCATTACAAACAAGTGCTAAATGTTTCCATTCATTCCAAACTAGTTGTGAATGTTCCTGTTTCGTACGAAACAAGTTGTGAACATTTCGATTTCATTCCGAACAAGTTGTTAAGGTTTCCATTTCATTCCGAACAAGTTGTGAATGTTTCCCTTTTGTTCCAAACAAGTTGTTAATCTTTCCATTTTACTCGAAACAAGTTGCTAATATTTCCACTTCATTCCAAACAAGTTGTGAATGTTTCCATTTTATTCCATAGAAGTTTTGAATGTTTCGATTCATCCCAAACTAGTTGTGGATGTTTTAATTCATTTCATTCCAAACAAGTTGTGGATGTTTCCATTTCATTCGAAACTAGTTGTGGATGTTTCCATTTCATTCCGAACAAGTTGTGAATGTTTCGTTTCATTCCAATCTAGTTGTTAATGTTTGAATTTGAATCCAAAACAGGTTGTGAATGTTTCCATTTCAGTCCAAACAAGTTGTGAATGTTTTCATTTCATTCCAAACAAGTTGTGAATGTTTCCAATTATTTCCAAAGGAATTGTGCATGTTTGCATTTCTTTCAAAACTAGTTGTGAATGTTTCCATTTCATTCGACACAAGTTGTGAATGTTTCCATTTTATTCCATAGAAGTTTTGAATGTTTCGATTCATCCCAAACTAGTTGTGGATGTTTCAATTCATTTCATTCCAAACAAGTTGTGGATGTTTCCATTTCATTCGAAACTAATTGTGGATGTTTCCATTTCATTCCGAACAAGTTGTGAATGTTTCGTTTCATTCCAAACTAGTTGTTAATGTTTGAATTTCAATCCAAAAAAAGTTGTGAATGTTTTCATTTCAGTCCAAACATGTTGTGAATGTTTTCATTTCATTCCAAACAAGTTGTGAATGTTTCGAATTCTTTCCAAAGGAGTTTTGCATGTTTGCATTTCTTTCAAAACTAGTTGTGAATGTTTCCATTTCATTCGACACAAGTTGTGAATTTTTCCATTCATTCCAAACTAGTTGTGAATGTTCCTATTTTGTACCAAAGATGTTGTGAACATTTCGATTTCATTGCGAACAAGTTGTGAATTTCCATTCGATTCCGAACATGTTGTGAGTGTTTCCATTTAGTTCCAAACAAGTTGTGAATGTTTAAATTTTGTTCCAAACAAGTTGTTCATGTTTCCATTTTATTCCAAACAAGTTGTGAATCTTTCGATTTCATTCCAAACAAGTTGTGAATCTTTCGATTTCATTCCATAGAAGTTTTGAATGTTTCGATTCATTCCATACTAGTTGTGGATGTTTTGATTCATTTTATTGCAAACAAGTTGTGGATGTTTCCATTTCATTCTAAACAAGTTGTGGATGTTTCCATTTCATTCGAAACTAGTTGTGGATGCTTCCATTTCATTCCAAACAAGTTGTGAGTGTTTCATTTCGTTCCAAACTAGTTGTTAATGTTTGAATTTCAATCCAAAACAAGTTGTGAATGTTTCGATTTTAGTCCAAACAAGTTGTGAATGTTTCCATTTCATTCCAAACTAGTTGTGAATGTTTCCAATTCTTTCCAAAGAAGTTGTGCATGTTTGCATTTTTTTCCAAACTAGTTGTGAATGTTTCCCTTTCATTCGAAACAGGTTGTGAATTTTTCCATTCATTCCAAACTAGTTGTGAATGTTCTTATTTCATACCGAAGACGTTGCGAACGTTTCGATTTCATTATAAACAAGTTGTGAATTTCCATTCGATTCCGAACAAGTTGTGAGTTGTTCCATTTACTTCCCAAACAAGTTGTGAATGTTTAAATTTTGTTCCAAAAAAGTTGCTCATGTTTCCATTTTTTTCCAAACAAGTTGTGAATGTTTCCAATTCATTCCAAACAAGTTGTGAATGTTTCCATTTCATTCCATAGAAGTTTTCAATGTTTCGATTCATTCCATGCTAGTTGTGGATGTTTTGATTCATTTCATTCCAAACAAGTTGTGGATGTTTCCATTTCATCCCAAACTGGTTGTGGCTGTTTCCATTTGATTCCAAACAAGTTGTGTATGTTTCCTTTCGTTCCAAACTAGTTGTTAATGTTTGAATTTCATTCCAAAACAAGCTGTGAATGTTTTGATTTCATTCCAAACAAGTTGTGAACGTTTCCGTTTTTTTCCAAACAAGTTGCGAATGTTTCCATTTCATTCCAAAGAAGTTGTGCATGTTTGCATTTCTTTCCAAACTAGTTGTGAATGTTCCCATTTCATTCCAAACAACTTGTGAACATTTCAATTCATTCAGACTAGTTGTGAAAGTTCCTAATTCGTACCAAACAAGCTGTGAACGTTTTGATTTCATTCCAAACAAGTTATGAATATTTTGATATCATTCCGAACAAGTTGTGTATGTTTCCATTTCGTGCCAAACAAGTTGTGAATGTTTAAATTTCTTTCAAAAGAAGTTGTTAATGTTTCCATTTTATTCCAAACAAGTTGTGAATGTTTCCATTTCATCCAAACAAGTTGTGATGGTTTCCATTTCATTTCATAGAAGTTTTGAATGTTTCGATTCACTCGAAACTAGTTGTGGATGTTTCGATTCATTTCATTCCAAACAAGTTATGGATGTTTCCATTTCATTCCAAACTAGTTGTGGATGTTTTCATTTCATTCCAAACAATTTGGGAATGTTTTCTTTTGTTCCAAACCAGTTGTCAATGTTTGAATGTCTTTCCAAAACACATTGTGAATGTTTAATTTCATTCTAAACAAGTTGTGAATGTTTCTGTTTCATTCCAAACAAGTTTTGAATGTTTCCACTTCATTCCAAAGAAGTTGTGCATGTTTGCATTTCTTTCCACACTAGTTGTGAATCTTTCCATTTCATTACAAACAAGTGTTGAATGGTTCCACTCATTCCAAACTAGTTGTGAATGTTCCTGTTTCGTACCAAACAAGTTGTGAACGTTACGATTTCTTTCCGAATAAGTTATTAAGGTTTCCATTTCATTCCGAACAAGTTCTGAATGTTTCCATTTCGTTCCAAACAAGTTGTTAATCATTCCATTTTATTCTAAACAAATTGTTAATCTTTCCACTCCATTCCAAAGAAGTTGTGAATGTTTCCATTTTATTCCATAGAAGTTTTGAATGTTTTGATTCATTCCAAACTAGTTGTGGATGTTTCAATTCATTTCATTCCAAACAAGTTATGGATGTTTCCATTTCATTCGAAACTAGTTATGGATGTTTCCATTTTAGTCCGAACAAGTTGTGAATGTTTTGTTTTGTTCCAAACTAGTTGTTAATGTTTGAATCTCATTCCAAAACAAGTTGTGAATGTTTCGATTTCATTCCAAACAAGTTGTGAATGTTTCCATTTTATTCCAAACAAGTTGTGAATGTTTCCATTTCATTCCAAAGAAGTTGTGCATGTTTGCATTTCTTTCCAAACTAGCTGTGAATGTTTCCATTTCATTTGAAACAAGTTGTGAATTTTTCCATTCATTCCACACTAGCTATGAATGTTCCTATTTCGTACCAAAGAAGTTGTGAATGTTTAAATTTCATTGCGAACAAGTTGTGAATTTCCATTTGATTCCGAAGAATTGTGAGTGTTTCCATTTAGTTCCAAACAAGTTGTGAATGTTTAAATTTCATTCCAAATAACTTGTTCATGTTCCCATTTTGTTCGAAACAAGTTGTGAATGTTTCCATTTCATTCCAAACAAGGTGTGAATGTTTCCATTTTGATTCCATAGAAGTTTTGAATGTTTCGATTCATTCCATACTAGTTGCAGGTGTTTTGATTCATTTCATTCCAAACAAGTTGTGGATGTTTCCATTTCATTCCAAACAAGTTGTGGATGTTTCGATTCATTCCATACTAGTTGCGGATGTTTTGATTCATTTCATTCCAAACAAGTTGTGGATGTTTCCATTTCATTCCAAACTAGTTGTGGATGTTTCCATTTCATTCCAAACAGGTTGTGAATGTTTCCTTTCGTTCTAAACTATTTGTTAATGTTTGAATTTCATTCCAAAACAAGTTGTGAATGTTTTGATTTCATTCCAAACAAGTTATGAACGTTTCCGATTTATTCCAAACAGGTTGTCAATGTTTCCATTTCATTCCAAAGAACTTGTGCATGTTTGGATTTCTTTCCAAAGTAGTTTTGAATGTTTCCATTTTGTTCCAAACAACTAGTGTCCGTTTCCATTCATTCCAGACAACTTGTGAATGCTCCTAATTCGTACCAAACAAGCTGTGAACGTTTTGATTTCATTCCGAACAAGTGATGAATGTTTCGATTTCATTCCGAACAAGTTGTGAATGTTTCCATTTTGTGCCAAACAAGTTGTGAATGTTTGAATTTGATTCCAAATAAGTTGTTACTGTTTCCATTTTATTCGAAACAAGTAGTGAATGTTTCCATTTCATCCAAACAACTTGTGAAGGTTTCCATTTCATTTCATAGAAGTTTTGAATGTTTTGGTTCACTCGAAACTAGTTATGGATGTTTCAATTCATTTCATTCTAAACAAGTTGTGGAAGTTTCCATTTCATTCCAAACTAGTTGTGGATGTTTCCATTTCATTCCAAACAAGTAGTGAATGTCTCCTTTCGTTCCAAACTAGTTGTCAATGTTTGAATGTCATTCCAAAACAAGTTGTGAATGTTTCAATTTTATTCGAAACAAGTTGTGAATGTTTCCATTTCATTCCAAATAAGTTCTGAATGTTTACATTTCATTCCAAAGAAGTTGTGCATGTTTGCATTTCTTTCCAAACTAGTTGTGAATGTTTCCATTTTATTGCAAACAAGTTGTGAATGTTTCCATTCATTGCAAACTAGTTGTGAATGTTCCTGTTTCGTACCAGACAAGTTGTGAACATTTCGATTTCATTCCGAACAAGTTTTTAAGTTTTCCATTTCATTCCAAACAAGTTGTGAATGTTTCCGTTTCGTTCCAAACAAGTTGTTAATCTTTCCATTTTTTTCTAAACAAGTTGTGAATGTTTTCACTACATTCCAAACAAGTTTTGAATGTTTCCATTTTATTCCATAGAAGTTTGGAATGTTTCGATTCATTCCAAACTAGTTGTGGCTATTTCAATCCCTTTCATTCCAAACAAGTTGCGGATGTTTCCATTTCATTCAAAACTAGTTGTGGATGCTTCCTTTTCATTCCGAGCAAGTTGCGAATGTTTCATTCGTTCTAAACCAGTTGTGAATGTTTGAATTTCATTCCGAAACAAGTTGTGAATGTTTCGATTTCTTTCCAAACAAGTTGTGGATGTTTCCATTTCATTCCAAAGTAGTTGTGGATGTTTCCATTTCATTCCAATCAAGTTGTGAATGTTTCCATTCATTCCAAACTAGTTGTTAATGTTTGAATTTCATTCCGAAACAGGTTGTGGTTGTTTTGATTTCAATCCAAACAAGTTGTGAACGTTTCTGTTTTATTCCAAACAAGTTGTGAATGTTTCAATTTCATTCCAAAGAAGTTGTGCATTTTTGCATTTTTTTCCAAACTAGTTGTGAATGTTTCCATTTCATTCCAGACAACTTGTGAACGTTTCCATTCATTCCAGACTAGTTGTGAGTGTTCCTAATTCGTACCAAACAAGCTGTGAACATTTTGATTTCATTCCGATCAAGTTATGAATGTTTCCCTTTTATTCCAAATAAGTTGTGAATGTTTCCATTTCATCCAAACAAGTTGTGAAGGTTTCCATTTCATTTCATAAAATTTTTGAGTGTCTCAATTCATTCGAAACTAGTTGTGGATGTTTCGATTCATTTCATTCCAAGCAAGTTGTGGATGTTTCCATTTCATTCCAAACAAGTTGTGAATGTTTCCTTTCATTCCAAACTAGTTGTCAATGTTTGAATTTCATTCCAAAATAAGTTGTGAATGTTTCAATTTAATTCCAAACAAGTTGTGAATGTTTCCGTTTATTTCCAAACAAGTTCTGAATGTTTCCATTTCATTCCAAAGAAGTTGTGCACGTTAGCATTTCTTTCCAAACTAGTTGTGAATGTTTCCATTTTATTACAAACAAGTGTTGAATGTTTCCATTCATTCCAAACTAGTTGTAAATGTTCCTATTTCGTACCAAAAAAGTTGTGACCGTTTTGAATTCATTCCGAAGAAGTTGTTAAGGTTTCCGTTTCATTCCGAACAAGTTGTGATTGTTTTCATTTCATTCCAAACAAGTTGTTAAACTTTCCATTTCATTCTAAACAAGTTGTGAGTGTTTCCAGTTCATTCCAAACAAGTTGTGAATGTTTCCATTTTATTCCATAGAAATTTTGAATGTTTCGATTCATTCCAAACTAGTTGTCGATGTTTCAATTCATTTCATTCCAAACAAGTTATGGATGTTTCCATTTCACTCGAAACTAGTTGTGGATGTTTCCATTCCATTCGAAACAAGTTTTGAATTTTTCCATTCATTTCACACTAGTTGTGAATGTTCTTCTTTCATACCAAAGAAGTTGTGAACGTTTCGATTTCATTGCGAACAAGTTGTGAATTTCCATTCGATTCCGAACAAGTTGTGAGTGTTTCCATGTAGTTCGAAACAAGTTGTGAATGTTTAAATTTCATTCCAAATAAGTTGTTCATGTTTCCATTTTATTCCAAACAAGTTGTGAATGTTTCCATTTCATTCCAAACAAGGTGTGAATGTTTCCATTTCATTCCATAGAAGTTTTGAATGTTTCGATTCATTCCCTACTAGTTGCAGATGTTTCCATTTCATTCAAAACAAATTGTGGATGTTTCCATTTCATTCCAAACTAGTTGTGGATGTCTCCATTTCGTTCCGAACAAGTTGTGAATGCTTCCTTTCATTCCAAACTAGTTGTTAATGTTTGAATTTCATTCCAAAACAACTTGTGAATGTCTTGATTTCATTCCAAACAAGTTGTGAACATTTCCGTTTTATTCCAAACAAGTTGTGAATGTTTCCATTTCATTCCAAAGAAGTTGTGCACGTTTGCATTTCTTTCCAAACTAGTTTTGAATGTTTACATTTTGTTCCAAACAACTTGTGACCGTTTTCATTCATTCCAGACTAGTTGTGAATATTCCTAATTCGTACCAAACAAGCTGTGAACGTTTTGATTTCTTTCCGAACAAGTGATGAATGTTTCGATTTCATTCCGAACAAGTTATGAATGTTTCCATTTCGTGCCAAACAAGTTGTGAATGTTTGAATTTCATTCCAAATAAGTTGTTACTGTTTCCATTTTATTCCAAACAAGTTGTGAATATTTCCATTTCATCCAAACAAGTTGTGAAGGTTTTTATTTCATTTCATAGAGGTTTTGAATGTTTCGGTTCACTCGAAACTAGTTGTGGATGTTTCGATTCAGTTCATTCCAAACAAGTTGTGGAAGTTTCCATTTCATTCCAAACTAGCTGTGGATGTTTCCATTTCATTCAAAACAAGTTGTGAATGTCTCCTTTCATTCCAAACTAGTTGTCAATGTTTGAATGTCATTCCAAAACAAGTTGTGAATGTTTCAATTTCATTCGAAACAAGTTCTGAATGTTTCCATTTCATTCCAAACAAGTTCTGAATGTTTCCAT
This sequence comes from Aquilaria agallochum, assembly GCA_000696445.1. Classification (NCBI taxonomy): domain Eukaryota; kingdom Viridiplantae; phylum Streptophyta; class Magnoliopsida; order Malvales; family Thymelaeaceae; genus Aquilaria; species Aquilaria agallochum. The sequence continues at coordinate 7,611 of KK902909.1, read as the reverse complement.
TTCATTCCAAAGAGGTTGTGCATGTTTGCATTTCTTTCCAAACTAGTTGTGAATGTTTCCATTTCATTGCAAACAAGTTGTGAATGTTTCCATTCATTCCACACTAGCTGTGAATGTTCCTATTTTGTACCAAACAAGTTGTGAACATTTCGATTTCATTCCGAACAAGTTGTTAAGGTTTCCTTTTCATTCCGAACAAGTTGTGAATGTTTCCATTTCATTCCAAACAAGTTGTTAATCTTTCCATTTTTTTCTAAACAAGTTGTGAATGTTTCCACTTCATTCCAAATAAGTTGTGAATGTTTCCACTTCATTCCAAACAAGTTGTGAATGTTTCCATTTTACTCCACAGAAGTTTTGAATGTTTCGATTCATTCCAAACTAGTTGTGGATATTTCAATTCATTTCATTCTAAACAAGCTGTGGATGTTTCCGTTTCATTGAAAACAAGTTGTGGATGTTTCCATTTCATTCCGAGCAAGTTGTGAATGTCTCGTTCGTTCCAAACCAGTTGTTAATGTTTGAATTTCATTCCGAAACAAGTTGTGAATGTTTCGACTTCATTCCTAACTAGTTGTGAATGTTTCCATTTTATTCCAAACAAGTTGTGAATGTTTCTATTTCATTCCAAAGATGTTGCGCATGTTTGCATTTATTTCCAAACCAGTTGTGAATGTTTCCATTTCGTTCCAGACAACTTGTGAACGTTTCCATTTATTCCAGGCTAGTTGTGAGTGTACCTAATTCGTACCAAACAAGCTGTTAATGTTTTGATTTCATTCCGAACAAGTTATGAGTGTTTCCCTTTTATTCCAAATAAGTTGTGAGTGTTTCTATTTCATCCAAACAAGTTGTGAAGGTTTCCATTTCATTTCATAGAAGTTTTGAGTGTTTCAATTCATTCGAAACTAGTTGTGGATGTTTCGATTCATTTCATTCCAAGCAAGTTGTGGATGTTTCCATTTCATTCCAAAACTAGTTGTGGATGTTTCCATTTCATTCCAAACAAGTTGTGAATGTCTCATTTCGTTCCAAACTAGTTGTGAATGTTGGAATTTCATTCCAAAACAAGTTGTGAATGTTTCAATTTAATTCCAAACAAGTTCTGAATGTTTCCATTTCATTCCAAAGAAGTTGTGCACGTTTGCATTTCTTTCCAAACTAGTTGTGATTGTTTCCATTTCATTACAAACAAGTGTTGAATGTTTCCATTCATTCCAAACTAGTTGTGAATGTTCCTGTTTCGTACCAAAGAAGTTGTGAATGTTTCAATTTCATTCCAAACAAGTTGTTAAGGTTTCCATTTCATTTTGAACAAGTTGTGAATGTTTCCTTTTCATTCCAAACAAGTTGTTAATCTTTCCATTTTATTCTAAACAAGTTGTACGTGTTTCCAGTTCATTCCAAACAAGTTATGATTGTTTCCATTTTATTCCATAGAAATTTTGAATGTTTCGATTCATTCCCAACTAGTTGTCGATGTTTCAATTCAATTCATTCCAAACAAGTTGTGGATGTTTCCATTTCACTCGAAACTAGTTATGGATGTTTCCATTTCATTCCGAACAACTTGTGAATATTTCGTTTCGTTACAAACTAGTTGTTAATGTTTGAATTTCATTCCAAAACAAGTTGTGAATGTTTCGATATCGTTTCGAACAAGTTGTGAATGATTCCGTTTCGTTAAAAAAAAGTTGTGAATGTTTAGATTTCGTTCCAAATAAGTTGTTAATGTTTCCATTTTATTCCAAACAAGTTGTGAATGTTTCCATTTCGTTGTGAATGATTCCGTTTCGTTCAAAAAAAGTTGTGAATGTTTAGATTTCATTCCAAATAAGTTGTTAATGTTTCCATTTTATTCCAAACAAGTTGTGAATGTTTCCATTTCATTCCATCGAAGTTTTGAATGTCTCAATTCATTCTAGACTAGTTGTGGATATTTTGATACATTTCATTCCAAACAAGTTGTGGATGTTTTCATTTCATTCCAACCTAGTTGTGGATGTTTCCATTTCATTCCAAACAAGTTGTGAATGTTTCTTATCGTTCCATACTAGTTGTTAATGTTTGAATTTCATTCCAGAACATGCTGTGAATGTTTCGATTTCATTCCAAACAAGTTGTGATTGTTTCCGTTTTATTCCAAACAAGTTGTGAGTGTTTCCAATTCATTCCAAAAAAGATGTACATGTTTGCATTTCTTCCCAATCTAGTTGTGAATGTTTCCATTTCATTCCAAACAAGTTGTGAATGTTTCCATTCATTCCGAACTAGTTGCGAATGTTCCTATTTCGTGCCAAACAAGTTGTGAATGTTTTGATTTCAGTCCGAACAAGTTGTGAATGTTTTCATTTCATTCCGAACAAGTTGTGAATGTTTCCATTTCGTTCCAAACAAGTCGTGAATGTTAAAATTTCATTCCGATAAGTTCTTAATGTTTCCATTTTATTCCAAACAAGTTATGAACGTTTCGATTTCATTCCAAACTAGTTGTCAATGTTTCCATTTCATTCCAAACAAGTTGTGAATGTTTCAATTTCATTCCAAACAAGTTGTGAATGTTTCCATTTCACTCCAAACAAGTTGGGAATGATTCTGTTTCATTCCAAACAAGTTGTAAATGTTTTCATTTCATTCCAAACAAGTTGGGAATAATTCCATTTCATTCCAAACAAGTTGTGAATGTTTCCTTTTCATTCCAAACAGGTTGTGAATGTTGCGATTCATTCCAAACTAGTCGTGAATGTTTTCATTCATTCCAAACTAGTTTGAATGTTCCCAATTCATTCCAGGCAAGTTGTGAATGTTTCAATTTCATTCCAAACAAGTTGTGAATGTTTCCATTTCATTCCAAACAAGTCGTGAACATTTCCATTTCATTCGAAACAAGTCGTGCATGTTTCCATCTCATTCGAAACAAGTTGTGAATGTATCCATTTCATTCCAAACAAGTTGTGAATCTATCCATTTCATTCCAAACAAGTTGTGAATGTTTCCATTTGATTGCAATCAATTTGTGAATGTTTGAATTTCACTCCAAACAAGTTGTGAATGTCTCCATTTCATTCCAAACAAGTTGTGAATGTTTCCATTCATTCCAAACTAGTTGTGAATATCTCTAGTTATTGTAAACTAGTTGTGAATGCTTCCGTTTCATTCCAAAAGACTTGTAGATGTTTACATTTCATGCCAAACAAGTTGTAAATGTTTCCATTCATTGTAAACTAGTTGTGAATGTTTTCATTTCATACCAAATAAGTTGTGAATGTTTTGCTTTCATTCTAAACAAATTGTGAATGTTTCTATTTCTTTCCGAACAAGTTGTGAATCTTTCCTTTTCGTTCCAAACAAGTTGTGAATGTTTAATTTTCGTTCTAAACTAGTTGTTAATGTTGCCATTTCATTCCAAACAAGTTAGGAATGCTTCCATTTTATTCCAAATAAATTGTTAACATTTCCATTTCGTTCTAATCAAGTTATTAATGTTTCCATTTCATTTAATAGAAGTTGCGAATGTTTCAATTCATTCCCAACTATTTGTGGAGATTTCCACTCTTTTTATTCGAAAGACGTTGTAGATGTTTCCATTCATTTCATTCCAAATAAGTTGTGAATGTTTTCGTTTCATTCCAAACAATGTGTCAATGTTTTCTTTCACTCCGAACAAGTTGTGAATGTTTCCATTCACTGCAAACTAGTTGTGAATGTTCCCATTTCATTCCAAACAAGTTGTGAATGTTTATATTTTATTCCAAATCGGTTGTGAATGTTTCCATTTCATTCCAAAGAAGTTGTCAATGTTTCCATTTCATTCCAAAGAAGGTGTGCATGTTTTGATTCCGCTTCAAACAAGTTGTGAATGTTTCCATCTCATTCCAAACAAGTTGTGAATGTTTCCATTTCATTCCAAAGAAGTTGTGAATGTTTCCTTTCATTCCAAACTAGTTGTGAGTGTTCCCATTTCATTCCAAAGAAATTCTGAATGTTTCAATTTCATTCCAAAACAAGTTGTGAATGTTTCGATTTCATTCCAAACACATTGTGAATGTTTCCATTTCATTCCAAACACGTTGTGAATGTTTCCATTTCATTTGAACCAACTTGTGAATGTTTCCATTTCATTCCAAAGAAGTTGTGAATGTTTTCATTTCATTCCAAGCAAGTTGTTAATGTTTCCATTTCATTCCATAGAAGTTGTGAATGTTTTAATTCATTCCAAACTAGCTGTGGATGTTTCGATTCATTTCATTCCAAACAAGTTGTTGATGTTTCCATTTCATTCCAAACTAGTTGTGGATGTTTCCGTCTCATTCCAAACAAGTTGTGAATGTTTCCACTTCATTCCATAGAAATTGTGAATGTTTTAATTTCATTCCAAAACAAGTTGTGAACATTTTTTATTTCATTCCAAAACAAGTTAGGAATGTTGTTGTTTCATTCCAAACAGGTTGTGAATGTTTCCACTTCATTCCAAAGAAATTGTGCATGTTTCCATTTCATTCCAAACAAGTTGTGAAGGTTTCCATTTCATTTAATACAAGTTGTTAATGTTTCCATTTCGTTCCAAACAAGTTGTGAATGTTTGAATTTCATTCCAAAGTAGGTGTGAATGTTTCCATTTCATCACAAATAAGTTGTGCAACTTTCAATTTCATTCCAAACAAGTTGCGAATGTTTCCACCTCTTTCAAAAACAAGTTATGAAGGTCTCTATTTCATTTCAAATAGGTTGTGAATGTTTCCACTTCATTCCAAACGAGTTGTGAACTACTCTATTCATTCAAAACTAGTTGAGAATGCTTCAATGTCATTCTCATGAAGTTCTGAATGTTTGCATTTCATTCGAAGCAAGTTGTACATGTTTCCATTTCATTCCAAACTAGTTGTGAATGTTTCCACTTCATTCCAAGGAAGTTTTGAATGTTTCCATTCAATGCAAACTAGTTGTGAATGTTTCCATTCATTCCAAACTGGCTGTGTATGTTTCCATTTCATTCCAAGCAAGTTATGAATGTTTCTATTTCATTCCAAACAAGTTTTGAATGTTTCTATTTCATTCCAAACAAGTTGTGAATGTTTCCATTTCATTCCAAACAAGTTGTGGATGTTTCCATTTAATTTTAAACTAGTTGTGAATGTTTCGATTTCATTCCAAACAAGTTGTGAATGTTTGCGTTTCATTCCAAACAACTTGTGAATGTTTCCATTTCATTCCAAACAAGTTGTGAATGTTTCCATTTTGTTCCAAACAAGTTGTGAATGTTTTGATTTCATTCCAAACTAGTAGTTGATAGCTGAAGTGCTATCGCCCTGGCCCACTGACTTCGGAGAAAGAGGGGGCCAAACACCTGAGATATACGACCTCGGAAGCCCCATCGTACCAACCTTGGAAAACTACCATATCGCCTCTCCATCAGAGGACGAATGAACCGAATTCAGAAGAATGAGAACACCCCGAAGAGACGGTATCACCCCGGGGAGAGGTCCTTGCTCGTCCCCCTAAAAGGTAACGTCGGCCGAAGGGACCTCGGAGGAGCGATGAGTGACTAGAAGGAGTCTCTGACATATTCGCCCGTACGCACTA
>KK902908.1:4190-46774 GCA_000696445.1 Aquilaria agallochum | reverse complement strand
CCCTTGCAAGGGGTTGGTCAGTCAGTTGAGAGGATACGAGCAGGCAAGGCCACTAAACCCCTGAGTGCTCTCTTTCCTTCACTTCTCAGTGAACTAATTTGGGCGTCGAAGGCTCCTCCCCGGAAAAACATCCCGGGGACCTCCTAACCTTTCCTTTTGGGCTTTTCAGGTACCACTCCCTGGAAAACCTCCACCTCGGGCGTTCTCCTCCTCAGGAAGTCCCTCCAGACACCACCATGTCCTCCAGCGAAGACGTCTCCGGACATCAATAGGTAAGGCACTTAGATACATATTCATATATGTCCCTTTTAAACTTTGGCCACTAAAAAAGAGTCTTTGGGTCGTGGTACATCTTATTCACACTAAGGTGAACATTAAGCATTCCCACATGTGCCTCATGCAACGCTTGTTGGCTTAGGTCACATGGCACATAGGGCTGGTCACCATAGTAAAGCAATCCATCTTTGTACTGAAATTCTTTCAATATGGTACCATGCATTTCCTTCCTTAAAACTTTATTCAAGTTTGGGTCATTGTCCTGAGCTTCCTTAACCTTAACCGGGCACGTTGGTTAAATCTCAATGACTATAACTTGAGTTATTCCCTAGTCTCACCAAGTTTCAAATAAGACAAAAAATTGTTCCACATTATAACTTTCTAAGGTAAAAACCACTTGATCCTTGGAAAGAATTACCCCAAAATACTTACCGCTCAAGGCATCAAAGATAAAATGAGTTTTTTTTTTGTTTTAATGGTCATCAACTAAGTTAATGTTTGAGGGATGTAAGTGTAGGTGTGTTAATCCTATAGGGGATTGGTGTTAATTTTAGAAAAACTACCAATGAAGTTGGTCAAATCAAGCCTTCAAGTTTTGGTCTATGTAAACTGCGATTTAAATGTTTGTAACCAAAGACAAGGTCAGAGCCCTAGAGCGTGTCTCTGGGAAAAATGATATGATGTTCAAGTCAGCTCATCAAAGCTCAAAAAGTAGTTGCAAAAAGTAGGGTTTTCATACTAACCTACAATGTAGTGTAAGGTTTTCCTTTTATTGACCAAGATGCTAACTGTGGCCGTCTAGAAGTCATAATCAAATGCGGGATTCCATTCCATGTATGAGTCCTACTGTACTCCTTGTAGGAATCTTATATTAAATACTTTCTTTAATTATAGCTAATGTCAAGTTAGTGTTCCTGTAAATCTTGTCCAATCTTTAGGCACAAACTGCCTAGCCCCAATAGAGCATCGACATATCCATCCCTAAAACATGTGGGACATAGCCTCCTACATTTTTTGAGGTCCAGTAATAAGGAAACAAATCCTTTCTAAAAGATATAAAGTGAAGCAAAGCTTATTAAATGTGTCTCATGTAGCGATGGCATGCAAGCAAGTTTTATGACAGTTGAGGACAATGTGGCCATTTGTTGTTGGCTCATAAATGTGAAAATAATGCAGTAAAAGAAAACTACTCCCTCCATCCTAAAAGTGAAACATATTTCTTTTTAGGTTATCTTAGAATGGTTGACCCGTTCAATTTTTAGAAACTTTTTAATATCCAATTTACTTGATAGCATATTGTACCTAGATGATTTATGCCCATTGATTATACCAAGTTTACAAGGATGTCTGGATCGACATTAGCAATAACTAATGAAGGTATTTAACATAGGATTACCATAAGGAATAAGATAAAGGTTCTACCAAAAATAGAATCCCACTTGGATTACACTTCTAGAAGGCCACGGTTAGCATCATGGTTGATAAAAGGAGATCACTAAGGCATATTCGAGGTAAATGAAAAAACTTATTTTTCTTATCTATTTTGATGACTTTTGGAGAGCTAACTTGACTATCAAATGGTTTTCCATGGACGCATACTCTAGAGCTCTAATGTTGTTTTTTGTTGCAAGCATTTGGATCCTAGCTTGCATAGACCTAGACTTGACTCCTTGGTCTAAGCAACTTTATTGGTAGCTGTTATCAGTTTGGCACTATCTATGGAATGAATCTGGTGAGTAAACAAAGATCTTGACGTAGTAGGATCATTCTTATGATGATAATACTATTAATGGATGATGGAATTCTTAAGAACAAGTGGAGATCCCTTGTGGACAAGATGTAAGGGGGATGATCACTCGAGATGAGCCTCTATTTTTGCCTCAAAATGCAAGAAAACACAACCGTGACCATTGACGATGACTAGCTCTAGGCCCTCTAACATGAACTTGTTTGAGAAAGCAATTCCATAAGAATCCGAGGGGGCAGTTGATAGCCATTCAACTCTAGAATGTATCAGGACCCTTTTGAGGTAAGAGGCAGGTGATATAAGTATGATAGTCAAGAGGTTAAACTAGATAAAAGAACATTTAAAGACCACAAATCCTACTCCTGAGCATTAGTCCTTGGTTATCGATATATGCAACATGTGGGATTAGTAATTCACTAAGTAGATCAATAATCTAACAACCCCAAAAGGCTTTAAGATGCTAAAGATTAATCTATATGATGGACCTATGGACCCCATCAACCATCTAGAAAGATACATAACCTTTTGTGCAAAACCTTGAATCCGACCTTAATATGGGCAACTTCGAGGTAGTTAAAAAAAATTAAGGTTGGTAATTCCAGTCATTTCAATACATATCCCAAAATTTTCTATGACACTTTTTAGGAAGACAACTTGTCCCACACCAGCCAACCTTTTTAAGTTAAGACAATGGAAGGAAGAGCCCTTGAGGGCTTACATCCAGCATTTTAATGTGGAGGATGTTTAGGTATAGGACATTTTTTCTAAAGTCCATTTAATTTCTATAACTTAGGGGTTTTTTTGTGAGAATCCAAGTTGGCATGGGATCTTCACAACAATCCCATGCCAACATCAAGGTGTTTCTGGATTATACCACCTATTACATACATGCTGAGGAGCTTAATAAGCTAGAACCCTATAAGATAGCATAGAAGGACTAATCAAAGTTGAAGGACAATGGCTACCTGGCTAGAAAGAGGGGATAGGGCAAGACGCCTCTTGCACTTTGCTACGAGATTCAAGGGCCCTTCCTTGGTATACCCATGATGATCATCGAGCTCATATAACAAAAAGAGGACTACATCAGCATCCACAAAATTGATAGCAAAACTACCAATGTAGTTAGATAGACTGAGGCTTCAAGTACTGGTATATATGAATTAGGATCTAAATACTACAACCAAAGACAACATCAAAGCCTTAAAATGTGTTTCTCGAGGAAATCTCTAATGGCTAATTTAGCCATTCGAAGCTCGATGAGGCAGTTTATAAAAGTTAGGGTTTTAATACCTAGCTCTAATATCCTGTGAATGTCTTTTTCCATTGACCAATTAATGAAATAAAGGAAAATGACCTCCCAGGCCTTACAATGATTGGTATACTATTAGTTTACAAGAAAAATAATACAAATAATTAAAAAATGGAAAACATCATCTCAAGGCCTTAGCTGTAACTTCTTAATTAGATACTAGGGATTTTTTACCCTTTCGGACCTAGTTTAGAGGATTCCTTACTCTAGTATAGCTTAGATGGTCCTGCCTCATGCCTACAAACTAAAGTGTCATTTCATCAAACTATTTTTATGAGAATGTGAAAAAATTCCCAAAATGCTCTTTCATTGAGAATGCTTCTAGCCACATCAATAGTCCTTGGTACATCTTTTTGCCTTCTGAGTTTTTGTCAGAGGGGTTCATTGTTTGAGCTCATGTTAAGGAAGGTCACTCTAGTAGTAGAGGAACTACCATGAAAAGGCATTAATGGAAAAAAAACGTGCCATTCCAACTTCACCAAGAATCCTTCTTGATGGAAAAAGCTAAAGATCAATTTACCCCATTAGTGGTTAGGCAAGATGAAAGAAAACTGAACTAGAAGAATTGTAAAGAAGTAAAAATGAAAAAATGCCTAGAGGATTGAAGCCACTCATGCCATGTGGTAGATAAGGATGAAGGTGTTAAGATGAATAAATGAGTTAGAGTTGAGCTAAGAATGAGGGATCTAATAGAGCTCATCGAGTTAATGAGTGGGGGTGTAGAGAGGAAATTGGAGGGTCACCTAGAGCTGGACCAAGCATATGGTGATGTAGTCTTGTTTAGGCATGTGGGTTTAATGACAGGTCATGGGTATACCAGCCCCAAGCCTTGTTAATTAGTAATGGTTCTTGACGGTGACGTCAATTTGTTTTACATTCAATGTGTGATAGATTGACACCACCTCATTTAGATGCAAAGAGACCATCCATCTTTTCTCATTGCCAATGGTTTTTTCTAACCTGGACTTTCCACCTATTTTAGTCCAACCTTTGGAGTCAAAACAAGATGAGATACACACTCTAGGTGTTTCAGAGTTGCCTCTGATGGTAGTTGGCATGGCTTCAAATTAAACTACCATCAGTCACTGTAAAGCAACAGAGTTCTTGGTCCTAAATGTACCATATTTGTAAAATGCATTATTAGGAAGGCTTACTCAAGTAAAATTTCCTATTAGGCCAAATGTAAAGTGGATATTGATTGTTTTCATGACCCCTATTAAGATGCCACTACTTTTGTTGCTAGGTCTTAGTTTAAAAGAGTTACATGTCAAGCCTGATGAGGAAGGAAGAACCATCTATAAAATGATATAAGACCAGCCTACCTATCTTAAAAGAGTTTGAGGAAATGTAGTTGGCCCTAGAAATGTGATAAAATTTGGTAAAAACCTTTCCTAAGAGGTAAAAAAAATTATGTTAAATTTTTACTTGCTAAAGTTGATATTTTTGCATTGTTCCTTTTTTCCTCTAGTGACATGCTAAAATAGATCCCAAGTTCATCATCCATAAGTTTGGAAGTTGGCTTGTTGGCTTAGCTAGTGTAGCAAAAAAAAGTGACATAGACCTTAAAAGAACAAAATTTGTTAAAAGGGAGGTTAAGAGGCTCTTAAAGGTAGGGGTCAATTAGGATGTTTGTTATGCCAAATGGTTGGCCAATATCATTTTAGAAAAAATGGATAATGGTGACTAGCAAATGTGTGTAGACTATACGAATGTTAATGATGTTTGCTTAGAAAATTCTTACCATTAACCATAAATTGACTGGCTTGTCGATGCTACAACTAAGTTTAAGGTTTTAATCTTTATGGATGTGTTTAGTGGGTACCATGAAATTCGGATAACCCCTAAAGATGATGAGAGTACTTTCACGATATAGAGGTGGTATATGGCTACCAATGTATGTATTTCAGGTTAAAGAACATAGGAATCACTTACTAAAGGTTGATGAATAAACAATTCCCAAATGGTTGGGCTACAATATGGTGGTTTATTTGGATGACATGATCATGAAAACTTGAGCTATAGATTAACACATTGCTTACCTAAGGGAGACATTCCAATGCATGTGGCAATTTGACCTGCATCTTAACCCAAATAAGTGTTTCTTTGGGGTTGGCAAGAAATTTTTTTGTGATTCATGGTCTTTGAAATAGGAATCAAGGCAAACCCAAATAAGATTGATGATATACAGAAGATGTCATATCCTAAGGATAGAAAGGTTACCCAAAATCTAGTAGGGAAACTTATAGCTCTCAAGCATTTTCTTTCACAATTTGGAGACATGTGCAAGCCTTTCTTTATAATTCTCAAGAACGGGTAGGAGTTTGAAGGACAACAAAATGCAAGGATGCCTTTAACCAAATTGAAGAGTACTTACAACAGTCTTTGACATTCAAGTAGCTATGACTTAGAAACCCTTTTGTCTTTGTGCCTTACACTGAATAAAAGGTCACTTAGTGTGGTTTTGGTTAAAAAGGAAGGGAAAGAGCAATAAATTGTTTACTATATTAGTAAGGCACTAAAGAAAGTGGAGGAAAGGTATCCACCACTCTAAAAGACTATCTTTAAGTCGGTCATAGTCTTTAGGATGCTAAGAGGTATTTTCAGATGTATTCAATAGTCATTAGAATAGGACTTCCCTTTAAGGATGTCCTTCAAAAGCCAGATGATTGGGGCATAATGGCCAAATGGTGCATTGAATTGGGGGGAAATTTGACATTCCACACTCATCACTTCCTCAGTAGACTTAAACTGTGCCATTCTTGCCAACTCAAAGCTTACATTTAGAGGGTGAACTCATTAGAAGCCCCCTCAACTAACTTTCCATGTGTATTTGTTTGGTATTCTACTCACTGCTATAAGATAAATCAAGTACTACATTATTGCTATAGGTGTGCAACAACATTGTGCATGAACTAAAATCCCTAAATCCTTAATCATTGATAATGGGAAGCAAATCGACAATACCTAGGTGCCGTAGTTTACTAAGGAAAAGGGCATATGACTCTACTTTAACCTAATTGTTCATCCTTAATAAAATGGCCAAGTGGAAGTCATTGATCGAACCATAAAAAAAGGTCCTAAGAAAAGGCTAAGTGATGCTGAATTGAAATATGTGCAAAAGTTCTAGAGTGTGGTCTTAAGATTTTCTAGGGTAATAGGTGAAAGCATGTTTGTATTGGCCTATGGAATAAAGGTTTTTATCCTAGTGGGGCTGGCTCAACCTTGATTTTGAGTTCAATATTTGACCAAAGGTCTAATAAAGAGGGCCTTAAGGCTAAATGGGACTTATTTGGATAAATAAAGGAGGATGCCCATGTTTATTTATGTGCTTCAGGTTAACAGTTGCTCAGCCCCATAATGCAAAAATGAAGACTAATAAGTTTCAGGTTAGAGGGATGATTTTCATGAACTTTGAGTTGACTATGAGGAATCCTGGGTGACCTTGAGATCCAACTAGGACGGTTCATTTCTTATAAGTAGATATGTTAGATGTCATTTTTTTGAATTGTTTGATTCCTAAGATCGAAAGCTGTTAAAGAACTATAGTTTAAATGACCTACGCCCTTACCTTACTTAAGTGTTCCAAGTCCTTCTGATGAAATAAAAAATATTCATTCAATTGCAACGTAATTAAGGGCCCCTTGAAGCCAATTCAAATTGCAAAGCAATTCCTAAGTTTGTTGTGGGTGGGAAGTGGGCCCCATGTCTATGAAAGGTTAGTTGAAGGCTAATTTTCTTTCTTTAAATCAAAGTTATAAAAAAACAAACAAAACCATGTATAAAGTAATTGTAAAAGTGAGGTTATCCCTTAAGGAGACCAAATAGGGCCTAAATTATAATAACAAGGGCTATGCCTCATAGAGCCCAAATGGGCCCTAAAAGACTTCAAAGGAAAATATGACACAATTAGCAAATTTAGAGTGAATAATTTCCTTAAAAGGCTACAAAGTACAAGGATCTATAAAACAACCAAGGGCCTAAACTTGTCTTTCCACTTGCCCTTGTTAGTGAGGGAATCAAGACTAACCTCTAGATCTAGGGAAGGCACACCAAGCTTGTCAGATAACGACCTCTAAGCTTTAAAAGTCTTCATAGGGGGCAATAGAGGCTTATAAGAAAGAGATGTTGAGGTCAACATTGGCTTACTCTATAGGGTTTTGAGAGACAAACATGCACAGTGAAAGATAACCAAAACCCTCCAGGATCGAAGTAAAATAGGGTGAATTAGGTGTTTGAAAATTTTATACCTAGTCGATTGAGATCTTTTACCAAATTGTTGAGCCGAATCACAAAACTTGAAAAGTTGACATGTTCAAGCTCTCTATGGTATCCACACGAGCCTTTCGAGATCACCATGCCTCTACCACGTCTTGGCAAATGCGTTCCTTTTACACCCACAGTGATAACTTGTGTCCTCTACGAAATGACAAGAGAAGAGTACGGCTGGAACTCTCAAAACTCTTCTGATTTCATCCTTAAGGAGGCTAGGGAAAAAGTTACGAAATTCTCACTATATGATGTATATATAGTGAGACTCAACTCCCAAACCCAATAGGTTTCAAAACCCTAATCCAATTGGGTTAAATTTTAAGCTTCATTAATGGCTCAATCTTTGAGCCAATTATTAGTCTGAAATTATTATAAAACCAAAACCTAAATAATTTTACCCATTCACTCAAATAATCCAATTGGCTCTATGTGTGCGACCTAATAGGCTCCTATCACATTCACAATGATCATAAATCACATTTATGATTATAAACAATGAGCGGTGTCTAGCAACACATCATTACTACCAAAGTGATAAGATAGTTGGTGATTCGACTAAATCTCTGTGATCATTATCCATATATGTCATTGTCCCTTTGTTCAAGATATCAAGACCAAGCACGAAACATGGGATGTGTCACTCTCGTATAGCCCAATCTATGGTTTCTTAATTATCGAGTAGACTAACTTAAACTGATGACATTGATATTATATATCAACTCATCTAAGTATGACCATACATTTTCTTAGTCTAACTCTATTAAGAGGCCCAAAAATATCACTCATGTTATATAGGAGGGATAAGTCCCATCTTGATCATACAAAACCCTCCACATGATATGTGACATACCCAGTGACCATCTTCTTGTTCACTTAGTTACGAGCAAAAAAAGAAACATCAAAGTATGTGATTCACATGTAGAGAACCTTGATGACCTTAAGTCAAAAGACTACATATACCATGATCACTATGAAAATTAATTATGACACTCATATAATGATCCACGTAGCGTTCTTAGGTAGGTCGGTCCAGTACACAAGTTCTCCAACTTGTGCCTATATGTAGACTACATATCTCATAATAGTTTCCACATATGCTAGTCTTTATGTATTATTGCAACCCACTCTATAATAATACCATACTAGGGATGTTTAAGAATACTACTATTCTAGAGTTATAATTTATGTTTGATTATGTGGCATAGAAACAATACAACAAACACAATTACTAGATTAATGCCTCAATAAATATCATGACTCAATGTGCAAAGTACAATCATCTCATGATTGGTTTTTGGGCACAATACTAACATACTCCACTTGGCAATGATAGCCTAAGAGGTCATCCTAATATTTCTGGAGGGCATTGTTGCGAAGGCCGTTCTCAAGCCTCTTGTTTACTTACTTTAATTCTTTCACCCTCCACTTGTAAAAATCCTTGAGGACTCTTACCAACTCCTTGAACTTGGTGATCCAATTGGAATGAGGAGTAGGCATTCGTTGAGGCCTTGTGGTTGGGATTGGACTCTAAGTCAATTTTTGTGAGCTTCTTCCTAAGTTTTTCCACCAGTGTACAGATAGTTTAGTGCACTTCTTTAGTAGAAGCCAACTTTTCTTGGTACTCCTTGATGATCACAGACTGATTATTGCCTTACATGTCATGCTCCTCAAGGAGTTTTGCCTAGGAGAAGTCCCCTTTTACCATGGGAAGGGCTTCGTGCAAGACTTTCTTTAAAAAGAGTTTATTTCCTCTGAAGCTCCCCTTTGAGGGTTGCTACCATATGAAGGTGGTTTTTTTACGATGTGCAATGCTCCTTGATCTCAAAGGTCACAAACTTTGCCTAAAAAGGAAAAATATTAGTAAATAGTTTTGATAAAGATTCCAAGGAAATTTGTTAAAAGTAGCTTTCTGAGATGAGTTGGCTGCGACTGACCACAAGGCAATGCCATCTCCTTGAGGAAGGTAGGCTAAGTGATCATGACCTCTTGAAAGGTAGAGTCTTTCCAAGATCTACTAATGAAGGTTGCAACCATCCTCAGGAATGGATCCCCCTGGTCAATAACTCATAAGGGGCTAAAGAATGTCTCTTCAAACATTTTTTTATCAAACAAGAGCTTCCCCTTTGTGCTTATTTCCAATTGCCCATCTACTTCTTTGGTTGAAATTTGGAGTTAAGTTAGTCCCAAGAAAAGAAGGGTTATTGGGAAGACGCATGATCTTGCTAGACATGGTCCCAAAGCTTTACCCTCTGGTAGAGCAATTTACTTAAGGATGGAGGGACAGGGAGGGGAAAAATGGATTTGCCCCAAAAAGGATGAATTGACCTTTATAATTTTTTTTTTCTTTGAGGGCCCAAAAGTGTCCCTAGAAGGAAAAAAAGTTAGAATTGTTTTTTCTAATATGGAAGGAAAAGTTTCAACAACTATGATCTCAGAAAAGATTCAAGGAAAGAACTAGGGCATTGATGTCTGTTCTTGCCATAACATATAGAAATGCCACTGTGTGATATCATTCCCTCCATGCAGGGTCTATCATCTTTCGGGTAAGCCTTGAGCATTTTTCTTCACATGCACCAGCTCAGGCTCATCCTCATCAAGGTTGATGGAGGAAACGGTGGTGCTAATGGAACAATGGAATTGAAGGAGCAATGAGAGTCAGGAGAAGGACGTGGTCTCCCTCATAAGGGGAGTGGAAAGTGAGCTACCACAACTGATACTGATTTCACCTTCCTTGCCTCGGTGAGGCCCTTTCAAAAACCCCTCCTACTTGTTAGAAAAGCAGTTGTGTGGCCTATATATGAAAAAAGATAAAAAAAAAAGGTTACAACTAATTCATTTTGAATGAAAGCAACTTCAGTTTTTTTTTTGTGCTTTTTACCATGTCCCACATGGTTTTGAATTATCCAATTTTTTATTTGTTGTTTACTACTTATGCCATTCCACAAGGTTATTCCACCCTCGCCATCAGGATAAGGATGGATTCACTACATAACCTCTTCACCATTGGCATAAGGATGGATTCATTGTAGTGCTAGCTTCTTGTTAGAATTAGCAAGTAGCTTGACGTTAGTGCTAAAAGAGTATATGGACATGGTCTCTATTGAGATCACATATGCGGTCTAGCAGATTATCATCAATGGCAAGGCCCTCCTCTTCATCATATAGTCGATCCCAGAGCAATCACCTTTAGATCTGTTGGTCACCAAAAAGGAAGCAGTTACCATAAATGACTTCAAGGAAGATGTTATTATAAAGAAAGAGAATGGTAAAAGATCATGGAAATTGACATAATGGAGCTATTTTCATAGCACAGCCATATCTATAAGATTTGCGATAAGAGTTTCATGTGGGAAGCAAATCTATCAAGATGCTCATGCTTGCCTATGCAAACTAATACAAGGTGAAAAAAGCATTAGTAAAGAAGGCATCACAAGATCTAGAGCCCATGGCAGATGTTAGGTGGGAAAATCCATTTTTCTTACCCATATGAGCTCTAGCAAATATTAGGATAAACAATCAAAGCTGTAAATTGGGTGCTTATCAGGCAGATGATGTTCTTCAATCAAGCTACTACTATGTGTGTGAGAAAGAGACAGTATGGTATGAGGCAAATTTTTGAAAGTATGGTGTGAGCGGAAAGAGTGGCCAAGTAAATAGATGACATGTTGGTCATTATGGCAAGTACTATGGTGAGTCATGTTACAAGTAGAGTGTGTAGTCGACAACAGGTGGAAAAATGAAGTTATCTAAAAGCCAAACAAATTGGCTCTTAATTTACAAGATAGATATATATAGTTAATGTTAATAAGAAAAATGACCTCCTAGGGCCATAATGCGCTTCAAAATTGATTATTTGTATCCCCTTAGCCCTTAGAACCCAGTTTGTGTCACTTACTTTGGTATAGCTTAGATGGACTCAACTCATACCCACAGATTGAGGTTTTGTTTCATCAAACCATTGGTTAGCAAATGGGAAGGGCTTTTTGAAATGTTGGTTCACCAAGACATCTAAGTTCTTAATCTAAAAGGATCATTCATGGAACTCATGTTTGGGGAGGTCGCTCTAGTTGTAAGGGAATTGCCACCAGGAGTCACCAAGGTAAAAAAAAAACCTATCCTTCCAACTCCCTATGAATTCTTGGTGATAGAGATGGAAAAAGATCAATTTCCCCCAAAAAGGTTTAGTAAAAGATGAAAAAAGGCTTAACCGAAAATAATTGTAAAGGTGTGGACATAAAAGTTGCCTTAAGGAGTAAAGTGACCATTGTCGTGTACAGGCAAAGATGAATTCATTAAGGTGAATAAAAGGGTTTAGGGTGAGCTAAAAAGGGGGAATTTGGTAGAACTCATAGAATTAGGAAATGAGAGGGTGGAAATAAAATCAAAGGTGCACCTAAAGCTGGACTAGGTAGACGGTGATGTAGTTTTCTTTTTTTGTGTATGGGCTTAGTGAATGGTCCTTTATATTCTGAACCTAACCACCACCAACTAAAATGGTTCTTCATGATGATGCCCATCGATTCCACACTCAACATGTTAGAAATTAATGTTACCTTCTTTAGATGCAGAGATACCATTCGGTTTTTCTCGATGCTTGTGGTGGTTTTAGGCGCATACCTTCCACCTGCTTATGGCTTACCACCGACAACCACCTTTCATTTTGCATATTTATGCCATCTAGGAAAAAAAGAAATGAATGACCTTAGTTAGTGATAAGAGTGGGACCACCAAGTGAAGGCAAAAAGACTCAAAATTAAACTAAGAAATAGGAACAAATCAAGGGAGAAACAGACAATTACCTATAACTGGAAATTTAGGAGGTGGAGATAAAGTGGGTAACACTAGCAAATAGCAAGAAGTGCATAAAGAAAAAAGATTTTGGAGTACCTGGGAGTTTTTTGCAAAAGTGCTAAGAAGGGCTAAAAAAGATGGGTAAAAATAAGGTATTAATAACCCAACGTGGTCACTTCGCCTGCCATGTCTTGGTGACCACTAGCCCACCATCATTATGGTGGAGTATAATTGAAAATGAGCAGAGCCAAGCTAAATAGTACACTAATTATGTTCGGCCTAAAATGTCAATCAAGTTTGATATTTTGTTCACATTT
The DNA here is from genome assembly GCA_000696445.1 of Aquilaria agallochum. Taxonomy (NCBI): domain Eukaryota; kingdom Viridiplantae; phylum Streptophyta; class Magnoliopsida; order Malvales; family Thymelaeaceae; genus Aquilaria; species Aquilaria agallochum. The sequence goes on along the minus strand of KK902908.1, from coordinate 34,065 downwards.
GGATTGAAAAAGAATATGATTGAGCTATAAATGAACTTTAAAATTGCTCAAGTTGGGGTAGAGCTTGTGTTTTTGGCTTAAATTAAGGGAAAAAGCTAAAATCGGGTTGAGTTAGCTAAGTAATAAGTATATCGAGCTTTGTTTGAATTATGCATTGAGTTTAAAATTTGTTTAAGCTTGACTTGGTAGCAATTTGTACAAGCGATAAGCAAGCTCCAAATAGAGCCAAACTTGATATGTTTGTCCCTTTTTCACCCCTACATCTTCATCTTCTAACCTATCCTTGGACTAAAAGTTCAATCTTAATCTTCACACCAAAAATTCTCATTAGAAAGTTAAAGATATTAATTAATTTATATCTTCCAGCCATGATGATGAGCACAGTTGTCAGGCACTCAAATGGGGGGCCAAGAGTATACATGACCAAAGAGGAGTAAAGAGAGAGAGTAAATGGTTTAGGGAGAAGAGCCACTTGATGATATAATTCTTCTATTTTGGATGGCATTATAACACTCTTGTGCCTTGACTCTTGCTCTCAACTATTACTCTAGATCTTATTTTTATAACTTTTTTACTTAAATTTTAGAATATAATTTTTTCTTGCTAGCACTCTTGCTCTTTGATGCTTTAGGTCACTAAAGGAACCAAACTGGCAGTGTTCGAGTCAAATGCCAAATTAAGGTTGTACTAAAGAAGTTACTGTTCTTTTTGTTTAAAAACAAGGGGAAAAAACACATTCAGTCCTAAAACTTTGTGAGTCTCTATTTGAGTTCAAAAACTTTCAAAACGTCTAAACAATTAGTCCTAAATTGTTAATTTCCTGTCCTGGGCTTAACTTTAGGTCTAACTGTTTACATGTTTTACAAATGTTATGATTTAAATATAAATTTGTAAAGTTTTAGGACTAAATAGAAATTCACAAAAGATTTAGGTCTTAAATAGAAAAATCGTAAAAGATTTTGGACAAAAAGTGGCTTTTGTTCTTTGAAAAGTTTAATCATTTTTTAAGTTATTTGAAAAGTATTTTGTCCTACACTGATAGGTTAACTGTCAAGTGCAAGAGACATAAGACTCTCCCACCCACTAGTCTCATGTTCAAGCCCACCCTTCCTCTTTTTCCCCTCTTTTAAAATCCTTAACTTGTGAAGTATTTTAATTTTTATTCTTTTTAAAAATATTTTTTTTAGCTTTTGTCTAAATTTGAAAAACATAAAAAATTATAAACAAAAAACTACTCTAACAAAAATTAAAAAATTATAAGAAATTATCCTAAAAAATTATTTCAAGCCAGAGGAGGAAATTAAAAACCATTTTCAGTCCTAAATTTTTTGTGAATTTTTATTTAAGTCCTAAAAATTTTTGAATTTGTATTTGAGTCCTAAACACATGCAAAATGTGTAAACAACTTGTCCTAGAGTTAACACGTTTTGAAAGTTTCAGGGCTCAAATTAAAACTCAAAATATTTTAGGCCTTAAATAAAAAGTGATCAAGATTTCAGAACTCAATGTATTCTTTTCCCTTGAAAACAATATAAAGTCAGTTAAAGTGTAAAAAATGGACTTTTATTCACTAACAAATGGAATATCATATAATATATAGGTATGTCAAATATGTTTCCTACCCCTTATGTATGCATATAGTTATATTCTAATACCACCCTTCATAGCATAAAACAAGAGTGAGTATATCAAATCTTGTGTCTCCCAATTTTGGAGATATGTACAAATCAAATACCATATATATGCAAACTTGATGTACTGAGAAAGTAAGGAATCTGAACAAATAATGTGTTACTTATGTATATATAAGATCATAGTTATGTTACTAATATATTAAATAATATGTATAAATTCAACCTCTCATAAAAAAAATGTGAATGCATCAAATCCCATGCATGCATCCTTTCAAATTGGAGATATATACAAATTAGATACCAGATATATACAAAGTCAATATACAAAGAAAGTGAAAGATCTATGTAGATAATGTGTGATATATGTACAAATGATATCACAAATATATTACTGATATATTCAGTAGTATGTACAGGTTTTACATCCTATAAAAAAACTGATATAAACATATCAAATCTCACTTTCTCACCAAAATTGGAGAAGTGTACAAATCATATACTAGATATGTACAAACTTAATGTACAAAAAAAAGTGAGGGATCTATGTAAATAATGTGTAACATATGTACAAATGAGATAAAAACCTATTATTATGTGAAAATATTGTAAAAAATAAATAAAACATGTTAAAGTGACTAAACTAACAATCTGGAATCATTAATGACTAGAATAAGAATTTAGGAAAAATTAAAAGACCAAGTTTGGAATTTTTATAAAGCTAGGAAAATTGTTCGGTTGAACTTGGATCTTTGCGGCGACACTGGCAGGTTGCAACTCTTCTCCAAATATTTTGAAATCCCAATATGAATATATGAGCCAATTGTGTTAGATATATGTACAAATAAGATTGGGACTAAACTGAAGGAAACTACAAATACTGAGGGTTAGCTCTAACTTTAACTGAAATGATGTTATTCTTTAACCTCTCAAATCACATTGTCATCATATCATTTGTCACAACGCTTAATATGAATCTCTCGTCTCTCCATCCACAAATCCCTTGTAGGACACATCTTCGTGTTGTGTAACTGAGAACTTGAGTAAGTGATTGGCCTAGAAAGAATGGGTAGTAGAGGGGGGAAGAGGTTTGTATTCTTTTTCTTCCCTATTTTCAAAATATAGCAAAGGAAGAGCGGTAAGGAAATAAGCAGAGAAAAGTGATGATTTAGTTTGAGGAAATCAACCTCCAAGATGTTGGGCAAATACTATTAGTTATTTCTTCAATTGCAGCAAACTCTCTTATACTGCAATATTACAATGGATTATAGCTAATTTTGTGGGAATAAATAAAAAAAAACTATACCAAACTAGGAACTAGTAGATACATACAAAGAATTAGGATACTAACATTATATTATTTGACTTAATTCAAATTGGACTAAAATTCTAATAGTAGAAGCAATTGACAGCTGTTCTTCAAAAGTTTCTTTAACTTCCTTACTAGGCATGTACTATTCCTTCCCCTAACAACACCATTGTCCTCAAGGGTTAAATTTGGAAATCTAATTCGAAGCTCAGTAGTGTCTTCCCATGTTGCATCAGTTGGTGATAATCCCTGCGAATGAACTAGTATTTCATTTCTCCCTTTTTTTGTGCGTTGGTCCAATATAGCTTAAGGCTCATGAGTGATTGATCCTTAGAAATCAACAACCATTGGCAAGCATGGTTGAACCATTTTTTTATACCAACTGCTTTCTTGAGCAACAAGATATGAAATACCAAGTGCAACTTAGAGTATGGTTAAAGCTTTAATACGCAAGCCACAGGACTCACATTTTTTATGATTTTAAATGGTCTATAAAACCGAGTAGAAAGTTTGAGATTCCTTCTTAGAGCCAAATAAGTCTACCTATAAGCTGCAAATGAAGGAAAACAAGATCCCCAACATTAAAACTTTTTTTAGTTCGGTAATAGTCATAATTTTTCTTCATACATTGCTGAATAGAATTTAAATGCTCTCTTAATTCTTTGAGAATCTTATTCTTATCTTGTAATTGTTGATCAATAGATTCAACCTTCAAAGTTCCTGGCACATACAATAAGAGTGTTGGTAGTGGCTTACTGTAAAGAACTTCGTAGGGAGTCTTGTTGGTTGAAGTATGAAGGCTGGTATTATAACAATATTACCCATTCCTTTGGTCTTTGACTACTAAAGCACCTTAAGTCAATCTTAATAACCCAATTCGTCATATCATTTTTTGATGGACTTAAGTTAAATTGGACAGAAAAAAAAAATTAAGGCCAAACATAAAGGAAAGTAATTTACTTAGTGGGCTTTAGAGACACAAGAAGTACTATCAAGGGTAGGCTTACCCGAGACCATGCTTGTGCACGTTTAAAGGCTTAAGAGTTTAATGGAGGAAAACAGAGTTCAAGGACTTAATTGCATGCATATTCGAGTGGCTAAAATGAGGAAATCTTTTATTGGAGGACTTCATGGCACCATACAAGAAAATGACCTTGCTGAGAGTAGCATTAATCCTAATTTCACGCCATGTGGCACCCAATCAAATTTGCATGCTTCCACTTAGTCAAATCATTTTGTTTTCAGGTCAAAGCTCCTAGTTTGAGCTTAGTTAATGTTCTTGGCTTTGGAGGCTCGGGTTTTGCTGGATTGGTGATGGGTTAGAGTTGAAATTGAAGGTTTAAGCTTGTTCAAGTGCAATTCGCCCTTAGGCGACCTTGGAGTTGCATTGCCAAGCTTGGATTCTTGCATTTGGAAGCTTGGTTGAGAGCTAAGGGCAAGGGTTGGTAAGGGTTTCACTATACTCTTCTTGATTTGGATGAATTCCATGTTTGAGTTGAGTATTAAGTATTTAAGGGATGGTCATTGAGCTAGATGAACTTAGATTGCTGTAAGGGCTACGTTTTACCTTCGGGTATATGTGATTAGTATGCTAGCTAGCTACGTTAATGGAAAGTACTAGAGTTCACATATGGGACAACCAACTCATGTGTGAACTTGGAGCTCTATAAGATGGATTTAACTAATGGAACTAAAAAATGAATCAAATTATAGGTGCACTCACTGGTGCTTATGTTGGCCGAGATCAATGGCTATGTAAGGGGTGTGTGAGTTGTGTGCTTTGGTGCTTTGTTTGTGCATGCTGACCTTTATTAGCTAGCTTCTTATTACATTGTGTTGTATAGGTTGTGTTTTTTTTTTGTTTTCATGTCTTAATGCAAGTTTAAGCAATGGAATGGGAGGTTAAGCTAACAGGCTTAACTAAATAAGCTTATAAAGCTATGTGAATCCTTACTGAGTTATGTAAATAACTCATGCCCAATAACAACTTGTTTTTGGAAAGGATATTGAGCCTTGATTTTGCTTGTGTGCTGAGGATTGAGTATTCGGGTACCTTGGAGGTATGGATACTAGCTTGGTTATCTAGCTCAATAAGTATAAGTATAAGTTTATATGTACAAGTCATTATGATTATGCAAGCTTATATGGTTTTGTTGCTTGCAGACTTGTAAGTAGACTATAGGACAAGTCTAGTGCAATGGACATGTGCTCAATTGCTTATGTGTTGTAGTTTGCTTTAATGACTATGAGTTTGATGGTCGGACTTGTACTCCAAACCATAATGTTAACGTATGTAGTGCTAGTGGCTTTCAGGTATATGTAGGTACATGGTCATGTGAACGTTTCCTCTTGGTTTTGTATATCATTTTGAATGATCTTGGCCATGATACCAAGTTTGTGTATATTCGGTTATGTATGTGAGGTATGAATGCCCTTTTTGAGAGGAGATGTTAGTTATGTATTCGAGAAGATTATGGTTATGTGTTAGATGGTTGTAAGTGAAGATTTTATGTGTATTGTTTATGTGGCTAAGTTCATTTGCAAACCTCTTTGTAATGTGTTTAAGTATATGCATATAAAGTGTGTTTTCAAACCATTTGATATAGGTATCTTGGTTGTCATGCATGAATGTATGCACACTTGATGAGCACAAGAGCATAAGTATTTGTTTGATGTATGTAAGCTTGCCTTGGTGTGCGATTAAGGTTATGACGCTAAGGCAAATAGGCTTCCTAGGGCGCACTCCTTAGTGCCCTAACTGTATTTGGACATGTGTCCAGGTGCATTGCTAGTGGTGTACTAGCATGCCCAGTAGGTGCCTAGATGGGTGCCCTAGGCTAGTGATAGACACACACACAGTGCACTAAGTCCAATGTCCAAACAGGTGTTTAGTGCTAGCGATAGACACCAGAGGGGGCATGCTGAGGACATATGCATTTAAAGTCCTAGTAGGCGCCCTAAGGGGCACCAGTGTAGCGATAGGTACCTAGGCACGCGATAAGGGTGCACCTAATGCACATACCACACTAGTGTCCAAAGTAGCACCAATGCTACTCTTGTGGCTAGCAATAGAATGCAGGGGCTAGGGCCGGTGTGGGCCGTGACACAATTAACTGCCTCAGTTTGTCTGTCCATTTATGGATGATAAGCTGGACTGAAATTAAAGTTTGTTCCCTACAATCTGAAAAGTTACTTCCAAAAAATACTAGTGAATGTGACATCTTGATCACAAACAATGCTTTTAGGCATCCCATACAACTTAAATATGTGCTCATAAGAAACTTGAGCTATAGTTGCTGCTATATATGGGTGAGTAACCGAAAAAAAAAATGAGTGAATTTTGAGAGTCTATTAACCACCACAAATATAGCAGACATGTCTTTAGACAATGGTAATTCCTCCACAAAGTTCATAAAGATGTCTATCCATACCTAAGTTAGGATTGGCAAGGGAAATAAGAGACCAACAGTTTTAAGATTTTCTCCTTTGTGTCTTTGACAAGTTTCACATCTCTTGATGAAGTCCCTGATGAACTCTTTCATGCCTTGCCAATAGAAAATAAACCTTATGCATTAGAAGGTTTTATGATAACCTTCATGTGTGCTACCATGCATTTCACCCACAATAAGAGGTATCAACCTAGAATCAGCTTACAAATAAATTCTATTTTTGAAATAGAAGATACCATCTTTATACTCCCTTGGTCCAATAGCATCTCCACTTTCACAAAGCTCAATCAACCACTGCATCTTCCTCCTAACTTCTTCTTTTACAGAGCCTAACCAAGTTGGTAAATGCATTGTGATTGCAGCCAAGCTAGCCTCCTCAAATTTTCAAGATAAAGCATTGGGTATAGAATTCTTTTTTCTAGCCTTATACTCGATAGCAAAGTCGTACCCCATAATCTTCATCAACCATTTTTATTACGCTAAAGTGGTGATTTTTTGCTCCCAAAGATGTTTCAAACTTCACTAGTCAGTGCTCACAATGAATTTTCATCCCAACAAGTAAGGCCTCCATTTCTTAACTGCAAGAACCAAAGCCAACATTTATTTCTCGTAAGTGGACAAGAATAAATTCTTGCCTTGCAATGCTTGGCTGAAAAATGCAATTGGCCTTTTGTTTTGCATGAGAACATTGCTAACTCTAGACCTAAAGGCATCATATTCCATAATGAAAGGTTGACTGAAATTTAGGAGGGCCAAGACTATGGCTTCGATCATCACCTTCTTCAATTGTTCAAATGCAACTTCTGCTTTAAGTCCGTAGTTGAAATTCCCCTGTTTGAGCATTAGGGTGAGGGAAGGAGCAATTTTTCCATAGTTCATAATGAATTTGTGATAGTACTCATTTAACTCGAAAAATCCTCTCAAAGCCTTGATAGTTTTAGGTTGCAGCCAATCTTGCATGCAAGCTATTTTCTTAGGCTCAATTGCCACTCCGTTTTTGGAGATGACATGGCCTAAGAACTTCATTTTTTGCTGTACAAAGTTGCACTTTTCTTTTTTTAGCAAGTAGCTTGTGTCCTCATAATAAATTTAAGGTAATTCATAGATGCTTCATGTGCTCCTCCCATGTCTTGCTATAGATTAATATATCATAAAAAAATACAAGAATGAACTTATGAAGATGTGACTTGAGTACCTCATTCATCAAACATTGAAAATTGGAAGGTGCATTGGTGAGTTCGAAGGGTATCACAAAAAATTCATAGTGCTTTTGGTGTGGCCAAAAAGATAATTTTTTGCACATATTCAGGATGCATTCTAATTTGATGGTAGCTTGATCCCAAGTCCAACTTTATAAAAAATTGTGCCTTGTCGAGTTTGTCTAGTAACTCATCTATAATCAGGATTGGAAATTGGTCATTCACTGTAATTTGGTTCAAAGCACTGTAATCCACACAAAGCCTCCATGAGCCATCATGCTTTTTTACAAGTAAGACAGGGGACATGTATGGGCTTTGGCTTGGACAAACTATGCGCTTGCTAGTAATTCTCCCACCAATTTTTCAATTTCTTCCTTATGAAAATGAGCATATCAATATAGTTGGACACAAACAGGTTGGTTTTTAGGCTTTAAAGGAATTTTATGAACGTGAGCCTAACCAGGTTCTTCAAAAACATCTATAAAATCCTGCAATATTTGCTTTACAGCGGGGTTAGTTGAATCCAACTCAACTTTGTTATTACCATATGGTATCATGGTGCAAGCATGAATTTGTAGGATTATGCCAGCCTTTTGCCTTCTTAAATCCTTCAATATTTCAACCTCATCAACCACATTGTGTATAGGAGGATTTAAGCCATGTACGATGACGTTCTTTCCATCAAGATCAAATTGCATTGTTAGTTTTGAAAATCCCATACGATTGGTCCCAAGGTCTTTAACTACTGAGCACCCAAAAACTGCATCAAAGCCCACTAGTGAAAGAAAATAAAAGTAAAAAATGATCTTAATATCTTGGACCATTATGCATAGCCCTTCGTAGCGATCGTTATTAGTAAACTTGTCTCAATTTGCCACCACCACGTTGAAATTGCCCTTGCTTGTTGAAAGATTCCAAATTTTTTAGCTAATCGGCTACTCATAAAGTTGCGTGTGCTACCTATATTCATCAAAATATTAAACCGTCATGAGCCAACATGTTCACATACCTTTATGGTTTACGGATTGTGAGTCCCTGAAATGGCATAAAGAGATGTCTCAGGTGTTTCTATCTCTTCAATCTCCATCTCGACATCATCTTCCCCTTCATCAGACCAACTGCCTTCAACTAAGAACAATTTCTTGCATCGATGGCTTGGTCCAAAATTTTCATTCCAATTAAAGCATAAAATTTTATCTCAGCTATCCTTCAGCTCTACTGGTGAGAGCCTTTTGTTTGGAATTTAGCTAACTTGAGATGTAGTTATGATGGTCATCATGGCCTTCATGGTTTCATTATTGATAAGGCTTGCTTCATATATTCTTGCCAATCCAATTGTTGTAGAAAGGTGGCTGGTTTGCTTGCTTGTACGTCTGTTTTGAGGTTATCCTTTAAACCATTAATGAAGCAGCTAACTTTGTTGTGCCAATGTTAACTTTCTAGCCTTGATAAGCAGCTTCTCGAATTGTGTTTGGTAAATCTTTCGCAGATCTCATTTGTTGTAATTTAATTAAATCACAAAAAAATCTTAGAATTAAGTTGGATCATACCTATAGTGGAGATTTTCCTTGAATTCTTCCCATGACATCATAGAAATATCTTCCCTTGTAAGTTGGTACACTACAAGGGAGGCATTAATTAACAATTGAAACTAGCGACTGAATTTCAGTCACTAAACATGTCAGTTGCTAGATATGGGCCACATGTAAACTAGCGACTAACTAGCGACTGAAGTATTTAGTCGCCAAATTTCAATCACTAGTCAGTCGCTAGTTAATTGCTAAATTTAAATTTCAGTCGCTAGTTTTTTAATATTTTCACATTCAGTCACTATTCAGTCGCCAGTTTCCTTTCAATCGCAAATTCAGTTGCTAGTTATAAGTAAAATCTCCCCCCAGCCACCCGTTCCCCACTTCTTCTTCTTCTTCCCAACTCTCGTTTCTGCTTCTTTTGATATCTCAGGCTAGCATGTTGAACCATATGCCGATTCTTTTGATATCTCACTCTGTAATTAAATTGCATCATTCCCACTTGCCCAATTATCAGATTTTGTGTTTTTACGTGGTTTTTTTTGTCTAGATAACCTAGTACAAATTCATTTCTTCTATATTCATTTGTTGCTCTAAATCCTAAGAAACTAGCTTGTAGAATTACCATATTTTTATGGAGCACAATGATATGACCAAGAAATCCTACATTAAGAAAAGTTCATTGTCTAAAGATTAGAGGTCGATAATGGAATAAGCATGCACTAGGCGGCAAAGATGAGAAAATCAAATCCTCCAACTCTTTCGAAGCTTTTAAAGAAACAGTAGATACCTCACAATGAAACAATGGTGACACCATTCTCTTCGCCTGGGTTGATTTTAATTTATTGTTTTTAATTTTATTTGAATAATAACAATATTCCAATTTTTTATTTTAGACTTTATAAATTCTTTGTTCATTTTCTTCATATTATATATACATAATGAATTGTTTAAATATATATTATAAGCAATTCATTATTTATATATACATTTATATATTTAATATTTTAAATTATTTATAAATATACAAAGTTGGGTTGACAGTTTATGTTTAAAAAAAAAATTGCTAGCGAGTAACTATTCAATCTCTAGTAGTGATTGAATTTTCAGTCGCTACTCAGTCACTACCTACTAGCAACTAATGTTTTTACAAATGAATATTTTAGTCGTTAATTAGTCACAATTAACGACTAATAGTGATTATTTATTTAGTCGCTAATCGATTTCTCCCTTGTAGTGGTACCATAGTTGGACATCACCTTCCCAATTGAAGGAGGCTAGGGGCACCTTATCTTCCTCTGGAGTCTAATGGAAATTGAAAAATTGTTCTGCTCGGCAAATCCATCATGTTGGATCTTCTGTTCCACCATAGTGAGGAAAGTTAAGCTTGACAAGCTTGGGCTTATATGTATTAGAAGAGGTTTCTGGAGGAGCCTTTACAAAGTTGTTGGAGCTTGTCCCAATCTTAGATTGACGATTTGTTGTAGTTAAGTCAATTTTAGCAGTCATGGCAGAGAACATCTGCTGCATTTCTTTAAGAAGCCTCTCTTGACTAGCAGCTAAGGAAAAAACCTTTACCTCTAATCAACCCAGCTGGTGCTCCTCCATGCCTGGCTCTGATACCAATTTGTTATGTACCTAAAAACTTGAGCGAGTGATTGGTCTGGAAAGAATAGGCAGTAGAAGGGGGAAGGGGTTTGTATTGTTTTTCTTCTTTGTTTTCAAAGGATAGCAGAGGCAGAGCAAAAGGGAAATAAGTAGCGAAAAGTGATGACTTAGTTTGAGGAAGTCAACCTCCAAGACGAATAAAGGAATTGGGAAAATACTTCTTGTTATTTCTTTAATTGCAGTAAATTCTCTTATATTGCAATATTACAATGGATTATAGCTACTTTTGTAGGAATAAATCAAAACAAAAACATGGCCAAACTAGGAACTACAGATAGGTACAAAGAATTGTTATACTAATGTTATCTTATTTGATTTATTCAAAGTGGACTAAAATTCTGATAGTAGAAACAAGTGACAGCTAGCCTTCAAAAGTTTCGTTAACCTCCTTGCTAGCCACGTATCACTTCTCCATGCTCACCAACGAGCTCATTGGCCATCTCGAACTCACCAATGCATATCCTTATCACAATTACGCTCCTCCTCCACCTCCACATCCTCTTTATTTTGTTTCGCTCAATCTCAACGCTCATCTGCATCTTGACTTCATTATTCGATTGCAAAGGATAATATATGACACAATTGTTGTTGACAACTATTGGCTTGATCTTGGCGAAGAGTAGGATGCGCTCTTATTAGACATCCTGCTAAAGACTGCCACTTGCCTTCTTACCATCGATTTTGCTTTCATTGAAAGTACTAGATAATGGAAGAAAAGAACAGTAACAGCAAAGCAGCAGAAAATAAGAAAAAAGACATGCTTGATATTAGATGCTTTTAATAAGGCTAGAATAGTAATTTAGCCCGTAACCCGTATGTAGGGTTAAAGATGGGACCTAGGGCATGCCAATCATGACCAGCCCGGGAGTCAACCCTACCCCACCGATCAAACTTGCCCCGCCTTGCCCCGTAAAAATTCTGCTAAAAATTGGGCCGAATATGGGCTTGAGAGAGAAATATGGTGCAAATTGCCCGCCCCGACGCATATTGAACCTGACTTGCCTCGTGACTTGGACTGCCCCGACCCAAGACCATCTGGTCTGGTCTGGTTCGAGCTTGGGGTGCAACAGGTAGAAAATAGCAACCTACAAAAAAATTCAAAAAAATGGGTTAATTACAATATAGGTCCTCCAACTGTTTTCTATTACATTTTAGCCCCAAAAAATCCATTTTCACATCTCCCAACAACTAAATTTTGCGGACTTTTTGGTCCAATATTTTTTGGCCCTCCCTTATAAATACCAATGCCATTTTCACTTTATCCTCACACCACAACTCAATCTCTCTTCTTCTTTTACTATATTCTTTCAAGCATTTGAGCTTTTTTCTTAATCACTTCTAAATTTCTTACTAATCTCTTCCTTAATATCTTCATAATCTACTCTTAATTGTGCATTAATCACTACTATTAGTTCATGACTCATGGCTTTTAGAGGAAAGGGCAAGGCGACAGAGAGTTCATCTTCCCGCACCACCGGCCTCTGAGGCTTGTTCCATCACCATTCTCGGCCCATCGATAAAGGTATATATCAATTGAATAGTTGCACGACGATGATGCCGAAATCGATATGACAAATTACGATTTAGGACTCGATGATCAATTATCGAATGATGAAGTTGAAGAGTTGGATGCAATGGTAGTGGGGAATCCGTCTACACAACCGATGCTGACAAGTTATGGACTTGCCGTGGAAGAAACTCAAGAACAAGGTAAATCCTTGAGACTAACTTATTGGGTTTGGGAGCATTATGAGCTCATACATGCAGGGGAGTCGAGGTACAGGAAATGCAAACATTAAGGTAAAAAATTGGTGCATAAAAAAAATTCTGGCACTGGAATGCTGAAGCGACATATTGAAAATCAACATCCTAGCGTCCTCTTTAGGACTGGGAGTAGTTCTGGAGGGCAAACACAACTTGGGTCTACAACCGGCATCGGCGGGCTAGGTATTTTTTGTTTTAACCAACAATCTTGTAGAGAAGGCATGATAAATTGGATAATGCTTACCGAAAACCTTTTTCACAAGCTGAAGATGTGCACCTAGAATCTTGGATCAAATCACAATTAAATCCCGCATTTAAAAAAGTGTCTAGGAAACCGTTAGGAAAAAAAACTTTAGATTATTTGAAGACGTAAATTCAAATTTGCAAGCCTGTTTTTCTGCTCTTGATCATTGTGTGGCATTCACTTCTGATATATGGACATCGCCTATAGGTCAATCGTTTTATTATGTTACTTCTCATTGGATTGATTCTGATTGGATTATACAAAAACAAATTTTGTCATTTAGGGTCATTGAAACAGATCATAGTGGTTATCACATATTCAATTGTATCTTAGAAACTTTATGTGATTATTTTTGTGCTAATAAAGTCCTGTGCATTTCATTTGATAATGTTTCAAACAATGATGTTGTCGCTTGCCTTTTGAGTCAAACATTGAAATCACCTTTCAACGGTGCATTCTTTCACGTTAGATGCATATGTCATATTTTGAACCTTTGTGTGCAAAAGGGTTTAGAAGTTCTCCAAAATGAAATTCTGCCTATTCGGAACTTATTAACGTATTTGAAATCAAGATCTGCTATGTTACATGAATTTAAAAGCTTTTGTTTTGAAAATAAAAAAGAGTTCTCTTGGAAATAGTTTAAATTGGATTACCCAACCCGCTGGAACTCCACATATTTAATGTTGCAAGATGCTTTCCCCATGCAAATTTGTTGACGCATTTCATGAACTTAAAAATGGATTGTGAATTTCTTACGATTGAAATTTGGGAAAAATGTTCCAAAATCGGTGAATTGCTTAAGTTTTTTTTATGAGGTTACTGAATTTTTCTCTGATGTTTACTACCCAACCATTCATTAAGTTTTGTTTCATTTAGTGAACATTACATATGCTTTACATTAGTTTAAAGATGATGAGTTATTAAAACCAACTATTGAAGCCATGCGGGCTAAGTGACTTTAGTATTTTAAAAACATTCAATCTATTTTTTTAGTTGCTTCTTTGCTTAACCCATATGTCAAATTAATGGGCACAATAAAATTGCTTGAAGGAATTTTTCATACTTATTTAGAAATGTCTCATATAAATGTTTTGGTTATATCTGCTACTGCTTCTGAGTACTTGTATTCTTTATACAAGTTATATTGTGAGCGGCATTCGGACAAGGTAAAATCTGAAACTCCTCAAACCGAGCCTTCGAGGAGATTAATCACATCAAGATTCAACCCGGCCCTCCAAATGCTCAAATGACTACCTCAACACATCATTCGAGGCAAGTGACGTCGACATATTGGAGTGGTGGAAACAAAAGAGATCAAGGTTTCCGATCTTGTCGATAATCGCACAGGAGATTCTTGCTGTTCTAGTCTCCACCGTATTATCCGATGCAGCACTTAGTGCAGGAAAATGAGTAATATCGCAGAAATGATCAAGATTGACACCCGAGGCTGTAGAAGTATGTGTGTGCAACTGAGATTGGGGCCTCGTAGCACTCCGACAGCAAGACTAAAAAAGTTTAGATGACGAGGTAATATCTGCTACTGAGACTTGAAATTTTTTTTTCAATCATACATGTAGTTTGCATTCGATCTGATTATGCTGTTAAGTACAGATCATAGGTTTCTATTTTTCATCATTTTCAGAATGTTTTGTTATTTCAAAATATAAGGTCCGTTTCGATTATTTGTAAGTGTCGTTTGACTTTTTAACTTAATAAAACTTATATTGGAGCTAGTGTTTTTTCTTAAAAATATTTATTACATATACAATTAATTATATTTTTAATTTTTTTTTAAAAAACCTTCAAACTCACCCAACTCCGCTCTCGACCCGTCCCGCCTGGGACCAAACTGATTTTGATCCTCCTTGACCCAGCCCAGGCCCGGCCGGTCCCAGGTCGGGTCGGCCTGCTACCCACCTCTATGTAGGTAAGTCACATTTACATAATATATTTCTTTTCCATTCGAACGGTGGTAAGTTCGGTATCTTTTAAATGTAAAATGTTTTGAAGGAGAAAGTGAATGATGGCGAGATTTCCTAATATTGGTTTAGAGTAGAGCGATGAGAAACAGAGATTTTCTCTCATTGGCCTGAAACCATGTCCTCTTTCTTTTGTCTTCCTGTCTCTTCTTCTTTCTCTCTCTTCAAATTTGTTCCATGGTTTTGCCGTTATCGGGTTGGCCTCAACAATAAAAAATCACCAGAAAGGAAATCTTTAGATAAAAAGAAAGGAAGAATCAAGATTCTTTTTTGTTATTTGGAAAAGCTACAGTTTTGAATCTGGATTTTTAATCACCAGTTTCAACAAAGTATAGATCTTTGTTGATTCATTTTGAAGCTCTTTCGTCCTATATCTTGTAAAAAGTGAAATTTTTATTTGTCTTCGTACTATTTCATTCGATCCCCAAATTAATTTCTATTTCACCCATCTTCTTGTTTTAATTTGCATTGGTTTTTTACGTGTTTCAGATACATACAAGGATAGCTTCTGATGATAGGCCACAAGAATACCTATTGGTAATGGCTGGGCAAATTTTTGGCTTCTCGTATGGGAAAATCGGTACCAATAACTATCGTTTTTGAGGTGAAATTTTAGAGATGGCACGAGGTAGGATCAGGGCAAGGCTCCGGAGGAGCAATCTCTATACATTTGCTCACCATAGATCCGGTGCTAAGCAACAAGGCCCACATTCAATCGAGGGGTCAAGAGCTGTTCACTGCAACCAACCCCATATGCACACAAAACACCCACTCCTATATTGCTCAAACTTCATATCCACAACCAAGTACAACTTTTTTAGCTTCTTCCCCAAGGCATTGTACGAGCAATTCAACAGAGTTGCAAACTTGTACTTCCTTGGAGCTGCAATTATTTCCCTCACACCCATTTCACCGTTTTCTGCTGTAAGTATGATTGCACCCTTGGCTTTCGTCGTGGGGCTTAGCATGGCGAAGGAGGCGTTGGAGGACTGGAGAAGGTTTATGCAGGACACGATGGTTAACACGCGCAAGGTCTATGTTCATGCAGGGGATGGTACTTTTGGGCATAGGCCATGGCAGGATATTTGTGTCGGGGATTTGGTTAAGGTAGAGAAGGATGAGTTTTTTCCAGCTGATTTGTTGCTACTGTCATCAAGTTATGAAGATGGGATTTGCTATGTAGAGACTATGAACTTAGATGGTGAAACAAACTTGAAGGTTAAGAGAGCTCTGGAGGCCACCATGGCTCTTGATGAGGATGACACTTTCAAGAACATCACAGGAACAATCAAATGCGAGGACCCCAATCCGAGTTTATACACATTCGTTGGTAACTTTGAGTACGAGAACCAAGTTCATCCCCTGGATCCAAGTCAAATTCTTCTCAGAGATTCAAAGCTTAGAAACACAGCTTTTGTGTATGGAGTGGTGATTTTCACAGGTCATGATAGCAAAGTGATGATGAATTCTACGAAATCTCCTTCTAAAAGGAGCCGAATAGAGCGAAAAATGGACCAAATCATATACATTCTCTTTAGTGCCCTCATTGCCATCTCTTTGATCAGCTCCTTAGGCTTTGTTGTGAAGACCAAGTTTCAAATGCCAGAATGGTGGTACCTGCAACCTAATGAAACTAATGACTACTATAATCCCCAGCAGCCCCTTGTGTCCGGGTTTGCTCACCTCATCACAGCTGTTATGCTTTATGGATATCTCATACCGATCTCTTTGTATGTGTCAATTGAGCTTGTCAAGGTTTTGCAAGCCACTTTCATGAACAATGACCTACAGATGTATGATGAAGAAACTGGTACACCAGCTCAAGCTCGAACATCCAACTTAAATGAAGAGTTGGGCCA
Organism: Aquilaria agallochum; assembly: GCA_000696445.1. Classification (NCBI taxonomy): domain Eukaryota; kingdom Viridiplantae; phylum Streptophyta; class Magnoliopsida; order Malvales; family Thymelaeaceae; genus Aquilaria; species Aquilaria agallochum. Next base: position 17,434 of record KK902908.1, on the reverse strand, counting down.
AGTGGATACTGTTCTTTCAGACAAGACCGGCACATTAACTTGTAACCAAATGGATTTTCTCAAGTGTTCCATAGCAGGTGAGAAAAAAGTAAAACCGTGATACACGATTCCTGTAACTAACTTCAGTTATTCGTTAAACTTATTGATGATTTTTACCATAGGTACTGCATATGGAACTCGGGCTAGTGAAGTAGAACTTGCAGCTGTGAAACAATTAGCTTTAGAGGAGCAAGTGGCTGGACTACCAAGTGCATCTCTTGACATTCAACTGGAGACTGTTGTGACCTGCAAAGATACAAAAGAGAATGAAACACCAATAAAAGGGTTCAGCTTTGAAGACAGTCGCCTCACGGATGGGAACTGGTTACAAGAACCCAACACAAATGTCATCACCTTGTTTTTCCGGATCCTAGCAGTTTGCCACACTGCTGTTCCGGAGCTAAATGAGGAAACAAACCAAATCACATATGAAGCAGAATCTCCAGATGAAGGGGCTTTTCTTGTTGCAGCAAGAGAGTTTGGGTTTGAGTTTTTCAAAAGAACTCAATCAAGTGTGTTTGTCCATGAAAGATTTTCTGCTACAGGGAAGCCAGCTGAAAGGTTTGCCAGTTTCTAACTTGTTTATGTGATACTTTTCTTTTCTTTATCTTTTCTCTAATGGTTCTAATTCCACATCAATTTTTTTTTCCTTTTGTTAACTTGAAGAGAGTTCAAAATTCTCAACTTGTTGGATTTTACTAGCAAAAGAAAGAGGATGTCCGTCATTGTACGTGATGAAGATGGTTTCATATTTCTCCTATGCAAGGGCGCTGACAGGTCAATTTAACAGTTTTCATTTTTAACTTTGTCTATTAAGTTCAAGGCTTCTTTCGGGAAAAACTTCAGCGTTTACTGTTAAAGGTTCTTAGAAAAGTTATCATAGCGGTTAATAATTTATTTCAATCTCTATCACTAATTTTAAACGCTATTCCCAAATGAAACCCCAGTGGATACTTCAAATTGTGTAGCCTAACTAGCAGACTAACACTTTTTCGAACTTTCATGCAGCATCATTTTCGATCGATTATCTGAAAATGGGAAGACATATCTGGAAACTACTACCAATCATTTAAATGAATATGGAGAAGCTGGTCTGCGTACATTAGCACTTGCCTATAAAAAACTTGAAGAAGATGAGTACTTCAGCTGGAATGATGAGTTTCTGAAAGCCAAGACTTGTATTGGGGCTGATAGAGAATCCATGCTAGAACGGGTTTCTGATATGATGGAGAAGGATTTGATTCTTGTTGGTGCTACTGCTGTGGAAGACAAATTGCAGAAAGGAGTAAGATTCATCTTACTAGCAGTTCCCCGTTTGTATACCACCACAAGAGAAACCGTAGAAGGTGACCAGCGAAAAGGTTGTTAAATGGTCACTTCTTGGGGTTTTTCTTGCGGTATTATTAGCCTTACTGCTCAGTAATGTTAAGTTTATTTAAATCATGTCAGGTTCCTCAGTGCATAGACAAACTTGCACTAGCTGGTCTCAAAATCTGGGTTTTGACGGGAGATAAGATGGAGACTGCCATTAACATAGGGTTTGTAATTTCTCCCTTATATTTTTTTTTGGTAATAAGAAACATTGTTTTATAAGTTACAACAATTAGGAGATATTTGTATCTAAAGGGCAGGGGGAATACTTTCTTTTTTGGAACTCAAGTTACCCAAACTAGCATTATATGACATTATCTGGAGAAGTGAGGAGGTTAGAGTCGAACTCCAAATCTTCTCCATTCCATCGTTATCCGTTAGCCAACTCATCTAAGCGGCTGGGATTCCTTTATATTTTTAGTAGCAAGAACGATTCAGTTACATTAGCCTATTTTTGGGGCACCAATGGGACCCAAAAAAAAAAAAAAAAACGTAATATGATGATTCATATATTGTTACCCAAAAATGACTGAGAGAACTTCCTTTTGTGGTTTGACAGGTTTTCTTGTAGTCTGCTTAGACAAGGCATGAAGCAAATTTGCATCACACCCATGAATTCTGATTCAAAAGAGGTATTCATCATCTAAACTGTGTGAAAATTATACTGGTATAGCTTTCTAACTTGTACTTCATTCGTGACCTAGACACATTTTCTTAATTGTCTTGGCTCAGGCTGTGAAAGAAAATATATTGAAGCAAATCTCAGATGCCCGCGAAATGGTCACCTCAGAAAGGGATCCAAATGCTGCATTTGCCCTAATCATTGAAGGGAAAACATTAGCTTATGCTTTGGAGAATGACATGAAACACCTGTTCTTGGCTTTAGCTGTGGAATGTGCATCAGTCATATGTTGTCGTGTGTCTCCCAAACAAAAAGCACTTGTAAGATTCTTCCCCCTTTTAATTTCTCAGTTTTATTCATCTTTAAAAGGAAAATGTCAAGTTGTACACTAAATTTTAAATACTCATAAGCTAAGTGATCCAAAGCATGAGAGAGCAAGAGCGGGAGAGTGGAAGCGACAATTAGAAAGCGTCACACTTTAAGACATAAGTAAGTAAAAATGTTATAAAAATAAGAGTGAAAGCAATAGCTGAAAACGGGAGCAAAAGCGCATGAGTGGCATCTAAAGTGGAAAAATTATATCACCTAGCTTATGAGTAAAAAATGATAAATAATTCAATTATATATGAAAGAAGATATAGCTTTTAAGAATATATCATTATTTTTGTTTAGAACTTTAAACACAATCATTGTTGGTAAGTTTTCACTCTTTGTTAATTATGAGAAGTTATAGAGTTAATTTCTTACCCTCATGGCTCTTCAAATTAATATGCATTGGAAGCCTATTTTAGAATGTAGAAAAAGAAAAGTTCCAGAAAATAGTGAATATACAACTTCTTATAAATTTAACTTTGACATACTATGATTATGTACTAGCTTGACTGCATTTAGTAATCCTTCCATATAAATCTTTTCTATTTTCTTTAAAATATAATGCCCACTCTGTTTTTTTTCTGGGTAACTAGAATCATAAATAGAATTATAGGAAAAAAATATGAGATAATAAGTCTACAGAATATAAACCTTTAGAAGGATCTACGTTATCTTTAAAGTCATAGGAAATGTATAGTGGATTTCAATTCTTTGTGCAAGCCAAACTACACTTAGGGCCTCTAATATGCTTTAGATAAACTAAGAGAACATTACCTTTTCCATTTTTTTAATAGTATGAAAAAGCTATTCTACCCCTAAATAGAGAAATAATATTGATTAATCAAGAGTCTAGAAATTTTAATTTTCACAAAAATGCTTATATATCTAGGAAGGTGTATTAAAGTTTGAACTATAGTCCCACCTCCCCTAGCAGAATGGCAAAAGGGACACTTGAAGTGGGATGAGGTCGGTGGTTTGACTCCCACCTCCCCATTTCTCCACATGTGGTGCCATTATAATGCTGGTTTAGGTATCTTTTTGGGATCTTGAACAAATAGTATTCCTCCTCAGTACCTATAATATATAACCTATCTATCCCTTATGCACTACAAGAGAAATAAGTTTTAGTGACCATTTATAGCGACCATATATTCGGTGGCCACAAAAATGGTGGCTAAAAAGGTAGAACACCTTTATAGTGACCGTCTGGCCACCATTTCAAATCGGTTGTCAGGACGGTTGCCCAGCTGGTCACCTAGATGGTCGCCCAAACGGTTGCCCTAGATAGCCACCATTTTTTGCAGTCAACAAGATGGTCCCCCATAATTTCTTTCCATGTCAACGATCCATGTGTTAACTCACCCTATGATTTAGGCCATAGATCTATAAACAAATCGATGGTTCACATTGGTTAAAAGCATCTCAATCCTAATTTACTTCCTCAATCTTTTCCACCGCCTCTTTCACACCCAATCCCTCATCCCAACATTTTCTCCCTTTAAATCTCTTCTTCTTTTCCATGATTTATAGCTCTTTTCCTTTTCCTTTTTTTTTTTGTTTCTCTCTGGTTGTTTTACTTTTTAATTTGTTGTCTTGATGGCTGAAAAAAATGCCCACTTTGGAGAAGACAGAAGATCATGGTGATGGGTGAATTTCAGCGCACTCATTTTCTCATCTTTCTTTCCAATTTCTTTCCTCCCCATTATTTTTTTTCCCAAAATGCGTATTCCCCTCCAATTTCTTCTCTAATTGAAGGTAGCACACCTGTTCTTTCCCAAGTCTAAGCTCTCATCTAATTTCAAGCCAAATATATTTTTATTCATCTATGAAATCTCGGCAAACATCTCATGTCCAGTCCTTTTCTTAAAAAAAAGCTTGAAAATGAAAATTTGGTGTTGAGGATTTTTAGATGTTACTATTAATTAACTAGTTACTAAAATAATTGATAGTTCTAAATAGAAACATTAAAAATGGAATCACAGTAATTATCAAAAAATTCAAAAGAACAAAAAAAAATTAAAAATAAAATCTAATATTACTAAAATGGTGTAGTGACCAAAACAAATGGTCGCTCTCAGAGACCGAAATAAACGGTCGCTCATAGCGATTGAAAAAATGGTAGTTAATCTTTGGCAACTAGGCTTTTGGTGACCATTTAGTCACTGAACCGAAAAAACGGTAGTTAATCTTTGGCAACTAAGCTTTTGGTGACCATTTAGTCACTGAACTTTTTAGTACCTAAAAGTTAATTTAGCCACCGTTTGGCTACCAAATGACCGGTCGCTCTAAAAGAATTTTGTTGTAGTGATACTTGCAATAATGCTTTTGTGTGCCCAAAGAAAAATTTGAACTATATATATAACTACTTTACTATATTGTTGGGGGTTCAAATTCAAGTGGGTTTTGCAGGTCCGAATCTATAGAGAAAATTATAATCAAATTGTCTATTACTTTTTAAGGGAAAATAGTGGTATCCTACTATATTGACTAATTGTGCAAAAAAAGTAAGGAGGGACTATTATATTTGAAAACCAATTTTTAGGAATTCAGTCTAGTCACCCAATTTTGTGTTTGCAACAATTTTGTGTTAGCAAGTTGCCTCCACTACTAGAGATCATAAGTACATATTCAGCATTAAACATTGAAAATTCAATTTTAGCCACATTATTCATATACTAAAGGAGTAACCTTCCTTGCCGATAAGGTAGTTGTCCGGTCAACTAAGGTTTGATTTCTAACTTTGTTTTTTTTGGTACGCAAGGTTTGATTTCTACCTTATGTAAGAGGTTTATCAACTTTATAGTCAAGGGTAGGTAATCCAATAACTTTTAGTCCTTTTTTATAATCTCGTTAGTAAAAAATATAAAACTAAAAATAGTTTAAGGATAATACCGAACTTTTTTTTTGTTACTTGGAATCTTTTATACAAGTGTGGGGGGAAAATGTATTGCAATTGAAAGGAGAGCAAGGAATGCATGTTTTTTAAGGATCATTTTTTAGAAAATTAGCAGAGGTGAGGATCAAACCCCTGACATCCACTTAGTTTTCTCTTAGCCTTTGAAATTTATATTTATTTTTTTCTAAGAAAAAACATGTTTTTTCATGGTATATGTAATTTATACTCCCTATATTTAGAATGTTTAAAACTATTTTACATTTTCTGATATATTTCAAATGCTAGGTGACGAGATTAGTGAAAGAAGGAACTGGAAAAACAACCTTAGCAATTGGTGATGGCGCAAATGATGTTGGAATGATTCAAGAAGCTGATATTGGTGTTGGCATTAGCGGGGTAGAAGGGATGCAGGTTAGCTCCTCCACTTGTGAACATATTTTCAATTACACTTGCGAAATGTGATTCTCCCAAAGGAAACAGAGAGAGAGAGAGAGAGAGAGAGAGAGCAATGAAGATGTTATTGAATTGAACCTTTCATTTCTTGGATATATAATTAACACAATAAATTAGGTAAAGTATGTATTTTAACTTTTTCATAACTTGGAAATAATTGTTGGTCAAATATAATAATTTTTTATTTTCTTTTTCAACATCACAAAAATTTGATGAACTTGGTTCTTCCAAAATATTAATGAAATTTGCGATTACGACAGGCAGTGATGGCTAGTGACTTTGCCATTGCTCAATTCCGATTTTTGGAAAGGCTTCTTGTGGTTCACGGGCACTGGTGTTATAAGAGGATTGCGCAAATGGTAAGTAGCATGAAGAGCAATTATTGTTTTAAAGGAAATTTCATCCTTAGTACCTAAGTTATTAAGAACATCACATTTTGATCCCTAGTACCACAGGAGACATAGCAATCTTAACGAACTGTTTCTTATTTCCATTAGGTCAATAAAAGTCCCATGTGGTCCTAATGTTGGTATCGTACACGGCATCTTAGGCCCTGCTTTTGAGTTTTTGATAATTTGTTTAATAATAGAGATTAAACCATTGAAGTTAAAATTTAAAAGCAAATATTAGATTGTTTTTTCAAAACTCTAATACTAATACTAAATGCGGTCTTAGTTATTGAAGGTTGGACACTAGCCCATAATTATTGAATTTTGTAATTTAGTCCCTAAACTCGTTTGAATGACGCAAACCTCTCATTACTGGCTGAACTCTCCTATGGCAATCCCTTTCTCTAGGGCATGCAGTGGACACCATGATCAATGATTGTTGCAACTGAATTGAGCGTTAGGATTGGTAACCCATATCCAAAACTTTAGAACCCAATAATGGCTCCATAATTGTAAATTTGAACCCAAATGAATTAATTCAAGCTACCACTAGGACTTATCCTCACTCTTTTTTAGTCGTGTTAGATCTGAATTCATACTTATTGAGCCAAAATTGGATCCTGAATTCTTAGGGTTATTGCTTCCCAAATCAGTTTAGGGGTTCATGACGCAGCATACATTACAACCTTCGTTAGCTTAGTTGTTTAGTTGGATGCAAACCCTGTAGACCTATGGGGTGTCAACTAACCTTAAGACGTCCTGCCATCTGAGTTCGGGTGGCAAAAGGGAACTAGATATCCAGCCCAGGCCAAGGATTGATTCTCTCCCCTCCCTCCCCAATTTCCATATAATGCCTTAATGCTGGTTCGGTTATCTTGTGGTTCTAAAGAAGTTAGCATTTTACTTACATCTATACTATGAACGTATCTCATTAGATCTTATATGCTTTAGGTTAAGCCATTGTTGTTTAGGACTAAGATCTGTGTGTTCATATGGTACTTTGATTACCAAATTTATTCATTTTTCTATGATGATAATTCACAGATTTGCTACTTTTTCTACAAGAACATAGCATTTGGTCTCACTCTCTTCTATTACGAGGCATTTGCCAGCTTCTCTGGGCAATCAGTTTATGAAGATTGGTACATGTTATTATTCAACGTTGTCCTTACTTCCTTGCCTGTGATTTCCCTCGGAGCTCTGGAGCAAGATGTTTCTTCCGAAGTTTGTCTGCAGGTTTGTGTACAACACTCTGAAGAAATATATATATATATATATATATTGAAAAAGTAAATTGTCTGAATGGTCCCCATTCTTTAATTGTCATTCCGTTTTAATCCCTATCATATTAAATGTTTTGTTTAGTCTCAAATCTATTAAAACACTTTGTTTTAGTCTTAAATCTATTAAAAATGTTTCATTTTGGTCCCTATTAAATGAAATTTGTTAACTTAAAGTATTTGTTTGATAAGAACTTTTTAGATTATAATTTAAACTACTCGGTAACTGTCTTATAATAAATTTAATTTGTATAATAATATTTTTCTAGTTAATGAAAAATTTGGATCACTTTTTTTTCTCTGTATAAATTGAACTTATTTCATTTAAAAAAAATTACTTATTTAAATTATCTACTCACTATTATAAAATATTAAACAGTTTAAATTTACTGGAAGACAGACTATCGAATATTTAAATTAAAATTTCAAAGTTTGTGTTAAATAATTTTTCTGAATTAATGAATTTCATCTAATGATGGATCAAAATGAAACAATTTTAATAGGTGTAGGACCAAAATAAAATATTGAATAGGTCAAGGACTAAAACAGAACAATAATTAAAGGTTAGGGACCATTTGTATGATTTACTCTACATAGAAACTGGCTAAGCTCATGACAAGCTTGAATCTGGTGTGCTAGTTCCCTGCTCTGTACCAACAAGGCCCCAGAAATCTTTTCTTCGATTGGTATCGGATACTGGGGTGGATGGGCAACGGCTTCTACTCCTCGCTCGTCATCTTCTTCCTCAATATCATAATCTTCCATGACCAAGCATTTCGTGTCGGAGGGGAGACAGCTGACCTGCCTGTTCTAGGCACCAGTATGTTCACTTGCATTGTCTGGGCAGTGAACTGCCAGATTGCTCTCACAACCAGCCACTTCACATGGATCCAGCACTTGCTGATATGGGGCAGTATCGCCGCCTGGTACCTGTTTCTCTTCATATATGGGATGCTTTCGCCGTCGTTCTCGCGCAGTGCCTTCCACATCCTGATCGAGGCTCTTGCGCCGGCACCCATCTACTGGACCACAACCCTTCTGGTCATTATTGTGTGTAACCTTCCCTACATTGCGCATATATCGGTGCAGAGGTGTTTTAACCCAATGGACCACCATATCATCCAGGAGATAAAGTATTATAAGAAAGACGTTGAAGATCAAACAATGTGGACGAGGGAGCGGTCCAAGGCAAGACAGAAGACTAAGATTGGATTTACAGCAAGAGTTGAGGCCAAGATTAGGCAGCTGAAAGGGAGGTTGCAAAGAAAGCAGTCATCTCTTGATATGTATGATTAAAATGCCAGCCCTAGTCATGTTAGGTCCGCAAAATTCTAGTTTGCGTAATAATAATTAGGTTTTTCTTCTTTTTCTTCGTTTTTTTCCCCCCTCCCTTTTCATGTCCCACCTGCAGCAAGCTATTTTCTTGTTCTTAATTTGAGGCCGTTTCTTTTGTTTTGTTTTTTTTTTTAATTTCTTATAGGCGTTTTTTTTTTTGGTACTTCACATTCATTTGTATAGAGATTACACAAGATGACTGTATGAATAGAGATCAAAATGGAATGTATGATTTAATCGAGAGATTACACCTGATATTCTTGTATAAAGTTTGTTGGTTATGTATTTGAATTTCCTGGGTTGAAATTTTCCAAGTAAAAGATTATTCTACAGTTGAAAACTCACATTGCGCAATACATGCTTTTAATTTATCACAAGGTGTCTCCAAGCTTTTCTTCTTAATACTTATAATCAATTTACAAACTCAAAATTGCGAGAGGGAAAGGAAAATGAAACTGTAAAGGGTGGAAGTTTTCCCTTCAAAGACTCTTGAAGCTAAGACCTCAACGTAGGGATAATCCTTACACATTTTAGAAAGTAGTTCTATACCCATCCTATGGATGGATTAATTTTTAAAAATAAAAATAGAATAACTTAATATTACATAAGATAAACAAATAAATGAGAGAATAATAAGTCCATTAATAAGAGTAGTTCATGCGTTTTCTAAAGAAAAAAATACATACATACATATATACGTAAAAACGTATACACACGTACACACACATGCACACATTAGTCTTTGACATTTTCTTTGAACCTAAATAAAATGCATGTAATTAGTGCAAATTTATCTCCAATTTTAAATACTAAAATTATATTATATTTTTTTTATTAATTAACTAAATAATATTTAATAATATATTTCAAAATTAAATTTTTTTAATAAATTTATAAAAAAATAGGCATAAAAAAAAGTAAAAAAGAAGAAAAAGAACACACACCACAGATATAAAAAAGCACAACATAATGTTAAAAACAACATTAGTTTTTATTTGAAATAAAATATAAAGAACTATATTTTATAGAAATTGAAAAAAAAAATGCTAACATAAAGAACAGGAAAAATTTGATGAATAGTCCCTAACATTTAATTTATGCTTCATTTTTATTCTTAACCTATTAGTATTCTCTTTTTGCTCTAAATTTTTTAAAAAATTCCATATGAATCTCCGATTAGATGAAATCTATTAACTTAGAGTAACTGTGTCTATATAACATCAATTTTTTAAAGCTATTTTAAACTAATTGATAATTTTTTTCTTATAAATTTGAATTGAGAAATGATTTTTTATAATTAAATAAACTATTACATTATCAATTTTTTCATATATGAAATAGTTATTGTGTACAATATATGCATTTATTATATGACAACTTTTGGCTGGATTAACAAATTAAACCTATTGAGAGAAATTAGAATGTTTTTAATTTTTTTCAGAATAAAAATTAACAGAAAAAAGTTTAAGATGAAATTTAGCTCATATAAATCACAGATATTAAAGGAGATTAATTTTTGGAGTAATTTAATTGTATATTTTAGTAGTATATTTTATATAGGTTGAGAAATGAACAAATTGAAGACTAAATTTGGAGTAATTTTCATGAGGGCATCTTATATCTAATTTCCTTTCTAGTTTCATTGAAGTTACACATTAATTAAATAGACAAACAAAATATTTATCTATGAATATACTTTTAAGTGTTAATAAAACTATTTTATTGAAGTTAAAGATGTTAGTGCTGTGCCCAAAAGCCAATCATGAGATGATTGTATTTTGAACATTGAGACATGATATTTTATTAAGGTATTAATCTAGTAATTATGTTTGTTGTTCTGTTTCTACGTAGTGTAATAAACATAATTATAATCCTAGAATAATGATATTCTTAAATGTCCCTAGTATAGTATTATCGTGAAGCGATGGAGAACTTGTGTACTGGACTGACCCATCATGAGAATGTTACATGGATCGTTATATGAGTGCCATAAGTGATTTTCATAGTGATCATGTATATGTAATCCTTTAACCTAAGGTCATCAAGGTTCCCTACATGTGAGTCACGTAGTTTGATACTTCCATTTGTTGCTCGTAACTGAGTGAACTTGAAGGAGGTCATTGGGTATATCACATATCATGCGGAGGGTTTTGTATGATCAAGATGAGATTTGTCCTTCCTATATAACAAGAGTGATATCTTCGGACCCCTTGATAGAGTGAGACTAAGAAAATGCATGGCCATGCTTAGATGAGTTGATATACGATATCAATTTCATCAGTTTAAGCTAATATACTCGGTAATCAAGAAACCATAAATTGGGCTATACAAGAGTGACACATTTCTTATCTCGTGCTTAGTCTTGATATCTTGGATAAAGGGACATGACATATATGGATAATAATCATAAAGGTTTAGTCGAATCACTGACAATCTTGTCACTTGGATAGCAATAATGTGTTGCTAGACACTACTCATTGTTTATGATAAAAAATGTGATTTATGATCATTGCCAATTTGATAGGAGTCTATTGGGTCGGACACATAGAGCCAATTGGATTATTTGAGTACATGGGCCGAGTTGTTTGGTCATAGTTTCATGATAATTTTGTATTAATGATTGGCCCAAAGGTTGAGCTATTATTAGACCCAAAATTAAAATGTAATTAGATTAGGGCTTTGAAACCCATTAGGCTTGGGAGTTGAGTCTCATTATAAATACATCATATAGTAAGAAATTGGCAGCTCTTGGCTTAGCTTCTTTAAGGATGAAATCAGAAGAGTTCTGAAAGTTCCAGCCACACTATTCTCTTGCCATTTCTTGGAGGACGTAAGCTAGCATTGCGAGTGCAAGAGGAACGCATCTACCAGGACGTGGTGGAGGCGTGGTTATCCCGAGAGGCTCGTGTGGATACCATGGAGAGCTTGAACATGTTAATTGTTCAAGTTTTATGATTCGACTCAACAGTTGAGTGAAAGATCTCAATCAAGCTAGGTATAAAATTTTGAGCACCCAATTTACCGTATTTCACTTGGATCCTAGAGGGTTTTGGTTACATTTTGCTGTGCTTGCTTGGCTCCTGAAACCCAATAGTGGTATTAGAGCTACTTGTGAAACACTAAATTGGGATTGAATGTCAAAAAGCATGACATTTTGTGTGTTCTATTGTTTTGATCATGATTAATTAGATTGATTCATGATGCATGAAACCAAAACTCATAATGTATGTATGAGATATATGAAGAAATGACACAAATTGGTTAATAAAATTAACCCTAGATTGATTAGTATAAGATACCTATACAGAATAGGATTCTTGCAATAGTTGCAAAATCCTAGCATGGATCGGATTAGGGCTATTTGGGCACCGAGAGTAGAGTACTTTTGGTGGCTCGAATGGAGGTGGTCTTGGATGCTTAGTTGTTTAAAATAGAAGTTCTCAAGCAACATAATTGTAAGACAATTTTTTGCGAAGAAGGGTGTTGCCCAATAGCAACCCCCCGCAAGGGCAGCTCTCCTTAACCCCACACGCTGACCGGCCAGCGGGACCACCATATGCGAAGTGCCACATTAATAAAAACTAGTTAATCAATATGCATTAATTGGCATGCTATTTTTTTGAATGAGATTTGAGATGATATGTTGATTATTATTTGAAGCATAGTGCATGGTTATGGCCCCTGTTGGTTGTACTTGTAAATACGGCATGCGAGTCGTGCCTTATTCTTGTATTCTCATTGTACATTCTCTTCTCACCTTACTCTCATCGAATGTAACTCGAGGTTTCTATTATTGATGTAATTGTACATTATGGGATCGCCCAATGTAGTGTGTCCAAGGAGGTGACAACAAAAGGGCAACCAGGTAAGGAAGAGAAAGAGCTTGTGAAGACCCTATTAGGAGCTTGTGAAGACCTTATTTTTTTCTTAGGCTTTTATGATAGTCTCATTGGCTTGAGAATATCACATAGTTTGGGCAATAACCATATCACGTTTACTTTGTTGTTAGCATGAGATGCATGTTTTATATTTGTATGTGATGCATGTATAAGACAATCGGAGATAATAATTGTTGAGATCAAAAGGACAAATCCCTAAAAAAAAAATATTGAGTCATTAAATGTGATGCCTTCCAAATGTTGGCACTCATCAAGACTTTGATCAACATTGGGTGCGTTTGCCAAAGCAAAGCACCTATGTTCATCTTGGTAAGAAGCAATGGAATAATAGTGATATCCAAATTGCTAACTTTGGGTCCGACTTAACTGAGTCATCCTAATAGGATTGGGGACTTATAGGCATAAGGTTGAGCCTGGACAAGTGTTGTTCACCCAATTGCCCAAGAGTTGCATAAGATGCAATTGGCAAGGAGTTACCACCTAAATAACTATAACTTGAGAGAAAAGCTAAACCTGACTCAAGTTGTGGTGAAATATGGATCTTGGCCTACTAGAATACCTTAGTGCTGAGGTGTTCCGAAATAATAT